>MU269987.1:4012881-4115381 GCA_021432705.1 Caranx ignobilis
TGATCTTCTCTTTGTTCACAGACTGCCACGACTTCCTGCGAGCATGCTTAATGACAAACCCAGAGAAGCGGGCCACTCTGGAGCAGCTACACCAGCATCCCTGGCTCATGTAATCCTGGATCTCCAGCACTCAGAGCTCCTTCCTTCATCATTCACCCCTCCTCATCTTCATCACCTTCTTCAGCCATGTCTCTGATGTCTCCTTGGTTCCGAGTGCTTCTCCTCCTCTGCATGTCACCTCTGTGGCTAGCGGCCAACAACAACAGTGTGACCTCCCAGTTCCGACACCACTTGCTCCCTCCACTCCACAAACACCCGCAATCGGGGACTGAGCCTTCACCCCTCACCTGTGGAATGTATATATATGTAATATAATAATATAGGTTTATGTGAAGATGTGTAAATATGTAAATAAATGCCCATGTCATGATTTGTGAGCTCAACTGACTCTTATTTCATCTGGTGTTAAATGACCTAAATACAGGATGTCCAACCAGCTGACCACAGAGACTTTGGCCACATACTGCACATTATTTATGTGCATTGTGAGACAAAGTGTGATGACAAAACCATTTCCATGCTATAAGTTCAGACACTGTGATCACAAAGTAGCTGCTAACTTGATTTAGAAGAAGACAGAGATCAGTGAATTCTGAACAGAGACAATTGATGACAGAAGCACCAAGTGAGCTAAACCAGTGATGGAGACAAAGTGAGTTTTCAACATGACTTTTGAGAAAGTATGTGGGATGTGTATGTTTTATAAGAAGGAAACTGTGTGCTACACTGCAAAGGGTGTGTCTAGTGTTGTTTTTGTTGTACCCTGTTTTCTCCAGTCTTTACAAGACGTGGTGATACTTTATGCCCATTTCATTTTGAAAATCTACACCCACACAGTTTGACAAGCACAGCTCCGACTTGATGATGATCTAATTAAAAGTGACACAATGCTCTCCCACAAACATCATCCGACAAGGTCCATTTCACACAGTTTATACCAGCTGGCCAACTTCAGGAGCACCAAACAACACCAAAGGATGCAGGAAGCATTCTGCAGGCGGCTTGAGATTGGAGATTGGAAGTGGACCTGGATAAAAAGCTAGTGTTAGATCAGGCATGGCAACTATTCCACAAAGGGCCGGTGTGGCTGCAGGTTTTCGTTCCAACCAAGCAGCAGCACACCAGACCTGAATCATTCAATCAACCGATCTCAGTCTTCAGACAACTGATTGGCCAAACTGTGTGCTCTTGGTTGGCTGGAACAAAAACCTGCAGCCACACGGCCCTTTGAGGAATAGTTTGCCCATGCCTGTGTTAGATAGTGGCAACAACACTCTGGCCAGACATGGTCCTGTGGTCTCCAACAGCAAAGCTGGCACCTGGTTAAGGGAGACGGACGCCCCTGCCATGCAAAGTCCACCGAGGGGCATAGAGGGGGTCGTACCTGGGATGCTGGGTACACCGTTAAGCTCTCTGGAGACGTTGTGGGCTTCAGTTAATGAAACGTCAATGATGCCGGGTGCCCACCTGATGACCCCAATGACATACCTACCCCCCCTTTCACCACTCTACTCCAACTGCTACCATCAAGAGCGCCAACTAACCAAAGGGTTTGAAACATCTAGTTTTATTTTCTCACTTGTTTGTTTGAATGAGTTTAGAGGTGATTTGAACCAGTCGCTCCAGTGCTTTGTCATGTTTAATTTTTTCACTTGTAGATGTAACTCGTGACCTATTTCATAATGTGAAAACCTGCTAACCCATGTCAGGTCAGTGCAGACTGGCAGATGGAAACAGTGGGTGATGCAATCTGTTTCCTGCTGTAGATGTAAGTGGAAGACACAAATGAGCAGGGATCTGTGACTGTCAAGTACGTCACACAGCAGATCATCAGGCTTTTTCTTCACTATGTTGCCACCTCCTGAGCCACAGTTAGTGGCTACAGCACTCATGTTATGCTTCTATAAACAACCCTGTCTATAAGAAAATATTCCTATACATTATTATTTCACAGCTCACACTAGAGCTCACATGACCATAAAGCGGTTCCAGCATTTCCCAAACCAAGAAAAATCTGTGATTTGGTAAGAGCACGTGTTATTTTTGACACCTGTCAATGTCATATCCTCCACGCTCATCAGGTTGTCTGCTGTACCAGAAGTCTGAAAACACTACACTACATAAAACTTGTTTTTCAGCTAAATATTTGTGCCAGGTGAAGAATTTTGGTCCACGGTCACTTGGATCTTAAGCTATCAGATAAAAAGCTGAGTAAATGTTGGACAGCTCAGGTCCCAGCTGCTGCAGACGTCCTGTGTCCACTGAAAAGCTATGGTGAACATCTAACTGAAACAGCTTCTTTTAAACCCCAGCCTTGTCTGTTGTCATTGCTGCTGGTAGGACTAAGCCTCTGTTGCACCAGGTGAGCAGCCCCAAATAACTGACTTTCCCTGTGAAGCTGCTCTCTGGGTGTTTCTGTTTGTTAGAGGATAATTCAGCTGCAGGTAAAAATCCCCTGAACATCTGTTCATAAGTTTTCAGAGAAGCAATCAAAACAAAGATTAGCAGCAATCTCAGCTCCCAGCCATTCCTTAATGTCTTGTGTCAATCGTACAGTATGGGTGAAACACTGACTTTTTAAAACTACTTTATTCAGTGTTTGTAACAGTTATAATCACTACATCTGTTTGATTTCCTGAACCTCTGTGTGTGAAGCTGAACTGCTGCTTGTAGGAATAATAACCAGGCTGGAGCTTTGGGGCTCCCAGTCAATAGTTAAGAGAGTAGATTCAGAGTTTGTTAGTGGATATTATTCCTGATTCCTGCTCACACACTTTTAGTTCATGTTGCTGTTAATAATTGTTTAATATTAGTGTTTAAATTTTAGAGAGAGAGAGAGAGAGAGAGAGAGTATAGTAGTATAGTATTCTGTCACAAATAAAGCAAACACTTGATTCCGTAACTTATCAGCTTCATATTTTAGGAGGATAATCAATCGTGTTGTTTTCCTTCCACTCAACACCAACATGTCATGCCTGATGTGCAACACCTACTAATCGAACCAACACTTAAACCTCCCTGCATTGCTGTGAGAAGGTAGTGCACCACGTGACCTAGTTTTTACTGTGCTTTTTCATTGGTTACCTGCATCCTGCTATTTGTTGTGATCATGATGCCCAAAATACACCTGTCAACTCTTTTCTGATGGCTTTCCCCTTATACAGCTTAACTTGAGATATAAAATATATTACAGCAAACAAGAAGGCCAAAACTCAGTATGGCATCACAAAGCTTTTAATTAGTCATCCTTCCAAGCAAATACAAAATACTTTTTTTTTTAGATAGGTCAGTGAGTGGAAATGAAATGCAGCCTCCTAATGAACTCCTAAAATTTGTGTTTCACTTTGTTTATAACATTACTGCGCAGGAAACATGAGCCACTTTTAATTTTCTAACCTTCATCAAGAAATTCATAACAATGTGTTTAACACTTGGGGATATGTGTGTCCCCTTATTCTAACACCATTCATTTTAAGGTCTGTACTGTGGGGCGACTGTTAATGTCACAAAGACACTGAAATAAAAAATGAAAATGTGCCTCAAAAGCACAGCCGCCTAAAATAATCCTGACTGTTCCCAAACCACCTCTAATGAGAACAAATAAATTGCCATGACATGTGTTTCCTGGCTGCTGTATGGTCTTACTAGCGAAGAACTCAAGAGTGTGACATTGATCAGCGGCTTTGATGAGTGAGGTCAAGCCTTCTGTTACCTGTAGATCATGATCAATATCCTAAGATATAAATAAGAACTAACATACAAACATGCTCTATAAAAACAGGTTAATTCTCCCATTGCATTCCTCTATTGGCAGCAGATGGTGTTTAATTTGTGGCCTTCCAAGATGACATGAAACAGCTTTATCATCTATTCAACACCTTTTGTTCTTTCTCTAGCTCCTGAGCTGTTGTGGCTGTTTCTTGGTCCACAGTTCACTGATGCTCGTTCTCCTCTGCTTTAACCAAGAAATCACTATTGGGACAAGATAGACGCAAATCGTTGACACCAAACATCTCTCTCCTGTTTACTGGGGCTCAATTTGGAAGCACTCGTGGCTAGGATCCATTTACGACAAACACCAGTCCAACTGAGCACAGTACAGCTCAGCTGAGTCTCGGCTAACAAAGTAAAGCTGACTCTGACTCAGATGCCCTGAAGTGGCCACCTGGCAGAAGATAGAGCTTTCATTAAGGTGACAACATGACTCTTCTGTCACAATGGTCTGTTTTGTACTTTGATACAGATTTAAACTACAGATTGATGCTGGGACATGAAATAAAACTGACAATCTAATGCTGAGAAGTGGGTGTAACTCTGCATTTTAAAGGTTATAAGGTAATGTTTAATCAATATGTATCAGGCTGTAGAAAACCACTGGCTTTGTTTCCGTCCATGTTGGTCCAGCAGAAACCCTTTCAATAATATAATTAATATATAATATTATAATAAAATGCATTTTCTTTGATGTGCCCATGTTGTTTCAGCACACTGAATCAACACACTGAAGACACAGTAACTTCCCAGCATTTGAATGCAGCGTGAGCTCTGGCAGAGAAACGAGTGTCTGGGAACAGGTGGGCAGGGAGGCTCAGGTGATTGTAGGGCTGATGATAAGTGGGACCAGGTGTGTGAGTGAGTGGGGCACTCAGGTGAGAGAGGGGACAGGCAGGAAAGTCAGAGGACCCCAGGTGGATGGCAGGAGTGTGTGTGTGTGCGTGTGTACGCAGATCATGACATTTCTGCTGGTGCCACCCTCAGGAGAGATTACCATGCTCAGTACTATCTTTTCATGACCTACTATATTATCCAGATCTAGAATATAAAATAGCACATTCGTCATTTTTCATCCTCTGGTGTTCTACTGCTTTTCAGGCTGATATGAAACCCAACTATACCACACTCCCAACTGTATGTGCAGAGGATGAAGCCATGGGGGACAGACAGTCTTTCCATACAGCCCTTGCAGATGTTTTACACTAAGACAGAGATGAACTAGAGGCTTTTTGTTCCAGACCTGCTGGCAGAGCCTCGTGGTCAGCAGCTGGGCTCAAATTAAAAGTGAGCAAAAATAGCTCACACATGGAAAAAACTGTAGCTGGAAACTGAACAGACTCAGACAGCAGCACTGAAGTGGACTCCATCCATCCATCCACCCGCTACACATCTTCTTCTGCTGTGGCACATTCTTCACCTCCACCAATTGGCAACAATATGCCACCTGTGTGATATCTTTTCTGTATTCTGGATTCAAGCCCAGTCTTGTGTGTTGCATTGTATTGAGTGTGTATTTAGTTACCTCAATTGTGTTCACAAAGAAATTCAAAGTCTGAGCATCATTTCATCAGAGACCTTAAAAGTTCTTTTTACACATGTAAATGAATTCACAGAATAGCCTGTAATTCCTCTTGATGTGTCAGCTCACAGTGTAAACAGGCATGATGAAAACGCTGAACATTTTTGTCATGGCCTGAAACTCCTCATACAGCAGCTACATATGACAGCATCAGATAATATTAGGATGGCCTTGTTCTCATGCGGGTCTGATTGCTCACAGCACGCTCAGCTGCGTTGGACCTTCTGCGTTCTGACAGCTCAATGATGTCAAAGAGCTTTCAGGAAGGCGGCGACATGCTGTGAGTCAAAAGGCACCAGATTACATGGAAATAGTTTGCTACTTCCAACACTTTACCGCTGAACACTTTATTTTCTTCATCTCCACAACAAACTCTGCATGCCCAAAGGTCTGTGAGCTGTGACCAACACTATTTTTTTCCATGAAGGAAAATATACAGCTGTTAAAAACAGTTTTGGAAGTTACCTGTATTTTTCAGCTCCACTGTTACTGTCTATCTAGATTCAACTTTCAGGACTGAGGCATAAAAGCTTGAATTAATTACTGATAGGCCTACTAACAGCAGAGGCTCAGGGGAGATGACATCAGACACTGAGGTAAATTTCTTAAACTTGCTGTTATTATATGCCTGCATTGTCTATATGGAAGATACATAGCTGTGCTGGGTATTCAGGCCTGTGGTATTCAGCAGTCATCTGATAGTATATCTCTCATTTACCACGGCTCAGTGATTAGCAAGTGAATATGAAAAAATGATATTAAGATCATGTGTTATGGCAGAAAGGGTTCTGCCTTGTCTGCTCCTCTCCTCTCTCCCCTACTGCTCCACCCAGGCCCTGATTGCTGTATGAGCTCCACCTGGCCTGAGTGAGGAGTTAAAAGCCAGCACCAGAAGTGGAGGCAGGTAACATGGGGACTGTGAGCCTGTCAGCCTGGGGGTTGGTTCATGATTTAGTGTCCTGTGTCTTATTTCACACTTATGTTGAAATAACCGTTTTTGTATGTTTTAGTAGTTTGTCTTGGGGGTCATTGTGGACCATTGCTATGCCCCTTAGAGGGCCAACACAGCTGGGGTGTAACATGAAATCACTGAGCATTCTCTGTCAATAACCACTGCACAACCAGTGTGCACTGGATTAGTTTTTGTTTCTTGATCTGCCCAGGGTGTACCTCACCCCTAACCTTTGTGATCCTGGATCAGCTCCAGCTTCTGTGCGACCCCCCCCCCCAAACAGAACAGCCAATGGATGGATGGTTGTTTGGTTGTTTGTTTTTTTCAGTCAAAACAAGGGCGGATTTGATCATTTTGTCTCAGGTCAGTCCACCCAGGACCTTTTACGCTAAAACGTGTCCTACTTTTCTAAATCAAAATAAAAACATTAAAACACTCTCAGGTAATTGTCAGAACGCAAAGAGCTCCATTTACTGTATAGATGGAGTTCTGGTAAATCACATCAAGTAGCAGCCTCGGTAAAATGTTGCCAAGTTAAATGGTAATGTGTGGTATCTATTTTTCCCACCACCACTTACTCTGCTCTCACATTTTATCTGATGTGACTGTAAATTGAATTTCTCCTCAGAGGATGACATGGTCGCGTCTTGTTTACATTTTCCAGCACCAGTCCTTGACTTACAGAAACACTCCCACATCCTCTCTCTCTCTCTCTCTCATTCACTCGCTCTTACAGACGCATGGACACGAAATGGCAGAGCTTCTCAGACAACACATACCCGAGCAGGCACCAGGCAAGATGACTGTCATTACAGTGCATCTTCTAAGTATTCCAACTCAATCAGAGGTGACACAAAAGGCCTTATCAGAGCTGACGAGCCGGCCTCTCAAGTCCCCTTCTTCCTTCTTCTGCTGATTGCAGCTATCAGTGGCTGTGTGGGCAAGATGCCGCCTGATAACTCTCCTTTCTCAAATGAGCTCATCTTATGCGTTTGTGCTTGGAGAGGTGATGTTCCCCCCGTAGGTGTCAAAGCCAGAACGCCTTGTGGTGTGCACACATGGAGGCTGAATGTGAAATGTAGGGCTCTTCACAGTTGAATGTTGCACACCGTGCGCTGAGAAATCAGTTCATGTTTCATCCTGTTCTATTTCAAATTCCAGTTATGATAATGTGAAATAGGGTTGATTGTTGTCAATGGCATGGCTTCCCACCGCCACTGACAGGTGAGTCCATCCACCTGTAACACTCAGAGGCTCCTTCAACTACAAGAACGGTGTGAAACCTGCATTTAGATAAGACAAGATAGAGATGGTGTTCATCGTCCAGTTATTGTGATTATGCAGCTTACTAATTGCTAATGAGCATCCATCAGACTCAGCATGTGATGCCACTACTCAGGCTGCCAATACTGACACTCTGGTAATAAATGCACTGGGGATTACTGAGGATAAAATTCAGTTGGCTTCCTGCTGTGACCAAATGCATGTGGATTAGTCACATCAGGTCAAGGCCCAATAGTTGGTATCACCACTGGATCTATCAAGCTCTTCTACCAGTAAATACTCTTGCGCTATATTTCCCATTCAATCCGTAACACTTCACTGTGTCAACAAATGTTTGTCTTAGTCTAATCTTGATATGAAGGAGAACATTGGCTATGTGCAAAATCATTCACCTGTACCCTCTATAATCCAGTATGTAGTCAGTTTTGTGCTGCCCAGTTGTGTAATGAGAATTGTTATCTGTATACACCATCACTAATCGAGTGATATAAAGATCTAGTGTGGTGCATTGAAAGAAAGCAAAACAGTACAGAGAAAATTAGGGGGGTGAGACATAATAATAATAATAATGATCATTATTACACAACTTCTGTACACATTTCTCTCTCTTTTTAGACTGAGACATCTTGTCTGTAATCAGATGCTCTCATTTAATGATAGAGGATTATTAGCAGCCCCAGGGGCCACAACAAAGCAGAGATTTGAAAAGCTGAGGGTAATGAGAATGATCATTGTCATGTAGAGCAGACAGCGGTTTAGACAGCTCGTTTAACAACTAATCACAACTCATTTGAGCTTCCTCAATGTCAGATCTCCTCCATTTAGTGTGTGTTTGTGTGCCATTGGTGTTAACTCAGAAGTCATTCACACAGTTTCACACATGATTTATACACAGCCTGACGCTCACTGTGTTTTCATTAGCTGTGGTGGTCCGAAGCAGATCCAAGCCCAAAGCTCTAATCTGAAAATGGAGGAAATAAGTAGGGTTCAACTTCTGAAAGCTGAAATAAAAAAAAAAAAAAATAATAATAATAATAAAGAGTTTAATTGGGATGCTCTCTCACATTTTTACTCTTCTACTGAATTGTAATTAGCTCTGCTGATCTGCAGTCAGGCATTTTCACCCTCTGCTCATTCAAGAGTTGAATACTGATTTGAGAGAGCAATTTTTATCTCTCCTTCCACAAACTTTTTTGTTCATTGTGGTAAAATTGGAAATAACTTGGCTCAGGTGGAAAGATTGAGCTTGATAAAAGCAGAATACAACACAGTGGATTGGAAACAGACCCGATGAATAAATCATGGTTTACATGGAGCACATGATGCACCGAAGCCTCCGTTTCACTGGAGAGATGTAAACGTCAGATCTGTGTGGAGTGACGAGGAGAACCTTCCTCACATTAATATTAATATGTGGAGGGGAAAAAACAAACAAACAAAAAACAGAGGAGCCTTTTCATTTCTCATTTTTTAAACGTCATATCATTGATCCATCTTCTGTGGTGTTTAATTGCACTGGAGGATCAGTATCGATCACCAGCTGCTTACCCTCATGCATTCAACCTCTGGTGCACATCACAATAGTGGATGGAAAGATTTAGTAAATTAAGTTTAAATTTGACCTGACTAGAATTGTGTTAATTCCCAGAGCTCTGGGTTATGATGTCATCTAAAAAAAAAAAAAAAACAGCTGCCAGTGACGTGGTTTAATATGGAAATGATATTAGAAATTTTTCTATGCATATTAACTTGCATCCCCTCCTATTCATACTTTGACCTCGGAAAATACTGATGGCAGACCTAAGATTGGAATTCATATCTATGGAAATGAGGGAGTCCTGGGAACACTGAGCCTCCACCTGCTGGTCCAGATTTGTTGCTTTCTCATATCAAATTTAGTATTTCCAGTGAACTTCAAAATGACTGCATGTGTCATCATCGTCCAGCTTTTTGACAAGGCTGTCTCTGCAGGAGAGTTTTATATCTCTGTATCTGTGTGGGTTGAGTGTTCAACTGTCATTGCCAACAGGAAACCTTTCAGAAATCTGTATACAGGTATCTTGTCCTCAGTTTTGCGAGCCTCCTCATTTGGAGTCATTTCAAAACTTGCTTGTTCATCTGTTTTCACTTTCTTCTCTTCTTTCATGTCGTCTATAAAAAAAACATTTATTCCTCTCAATCAGTGAGACATCAAATGTTCATATTGCAGAGAGGTAATTGCTCCAGCTCTCTGTGTGTGTCTAATTGAACATAGTAATCTCAAAATGACTGTGGTTTAATGAACGTTGAGCTAAAGCCTAAAAACAAGGAATAGAAATGTAAATACAACAGAGCAATAACTGAAATGGAAACATGTTTGTTGGCTCCAAATCATGGCACCTGCTGTATCAGGCCTCAGGGAGCCAGCTCCAATCAAGATGCAGACTGCTGGAGATCCATCATCACGCTCGATGGGAACGACAACACGAGGGGAAAACACAGCTTTATTCACATAACATGACTGAGTGGAAACACAGAGCACAAGCAAATGTGTTTCGTAAGCTCTTCTAAAACATTGCTTCTCTTTTGTGCATAATGGAAGTGGAGCTACACAAAGATCTGGTCTGCGGCTATCGCCTGCATGTATCAAAATAAAGACAAACAGAGCTCTGCAGCTGATTATCAACTCATGAGAGCAAAGAGAGAAAACTGATGCTTCGACTTTCATAAAAGCCACTCCAGGCAACATTGCTCACTTAGTCTAGTGTTGTGCCAGCGCTCTTCCCCATTCATTTAGCACGTTGGACACACACACACACACACACACACACACATGAGGGGTGGGTTTTTCCTAGGGCACCAAATGTCCGACGAGTCTCCACTGAATCTAGTCCTACAGCAGCCACTGAGTCTGATCTCTCTACTTTAATCACTGACTGGACAGTAAAGTCACCACAGACCAGCAGAACAACCTGATCTGAGAACAGTTAGTTCCCACCTCCCATCACATCTGTAGACCCCTCAATAACTGTTATAAGCTCCTGCTGTACAGTGCATTCAGACATACAGTATGTTTGGGAACAGACAAGCAGCTGCATGGACCCCTGCATGGTAGGGGCCACACAGACATCTTGACAGATGGAACGACAGTAATGTCTCAAAATTACCACCAGTGGATGATCTGTAGTGCTAAAGCAGTGTGACCGACTACTTTGTAAAACTGTGCATACAGAACTTCGTTGTGGTGGTGAGCTGTGTCATGGTTTGTGTCTCTTGTCCCCTGTTTAGTTCCTGTTTTATTTTGAAGTTCCTGTCCTGTCTTCCTGTGCTCTCCCTCCTGTGATAACCTCCTGTGTCTCACCTGTGGTTGATTGCCAAACCTGTATCTCATTTCCTCATGTGTTTAAAGCCCCTATAAAGAACTTTTAACTGGATATGCAAAAGGCTCTGGTTCCTGCTGATGTCTCTGTGTGACCTACAACAGCAAATGAGGCCTTCAGTGGCAAGATAAGCTCTTTCTAAATAGTGTAACTCTTTACCTTCGGGAGGCAGTGGACGGGTCGGTCCAATGTACGGCACTCAGACGGGAGGAGATGGCACACCTGAGTTGTTGATATGCTAGCCAGTAAAAACCAAGCTCAATTTTATTGCTATATTTTCGTTATCGTTTGAGACGGGATCCGCAAAGAGAATCCTACCACTTTTGTCCACAGGGGGCGCCAAAATCTACACAAAATGAAAGTTCATTGTAGCTGCGTTTTGCATCTGCATTTGTAGGTCCAATAACTCCAAACCCTGACACACACACACACACACACACACACACACACACTGGCTTTAGAATGTGGGATAAAAGTTATGGAGCTATTTGATCAGGTTTTTATGGTTCCTTATAACCCATTTTGAAAGTTTGAATTTCTTCCATGTTTCATGTCTTTTGAAAAACAACATGTAATTAAGACATTCATTTAGTTATTTCAAATCGACAAATGATTCAGCAAACAGCACAAATGAAGAGAAGATCAAAACAAAGAAAACACCATCCTGCTGCTGATGTATCTTCCTTTTCTCCCTCTCTAATTTCTCAACAATTCATTTTCTGATGCACGAATGGTCACTTAATTGACCGGCTGCTTTAGCATTTACTTATAATGCAGGCCATCTATACGTACCCCCTGTGCATTACTGAACCATGTACATATGGTCGTATCAATGTATAATTCATCACATGAGCCATGCACTATTTATTCTAACCCACTTAGTCAGACACTCCACCACCTTGTAGAGCAGCAGCATGTTCATGTTCTTTAGCTGTTTCGTGTCTTTACTCCTACATGTGGGATTATAATATTGTGTGTGTGTGTGTACAGTTTCAGATTACTCAAGTAATCAAACAGGAAAAGGTTTGATTACTTTAGTATCGTTTTTCCCTCTTGTCCTAAAACCAAAGGAGTTCACTCCCACCATCTTTTTGCTTTGCATGTAAAAGTGTAGTTGAGGTCGTGCTGTCAACTCTCACATGGCCAAATAATCTAAAATTAATGCTCTTACCATGTACAGTGCTGCATTTTCCCTCTAAACTCGTGTTTGTCGCATATGCTCTATTCTGACCATTATAAACTTGCCACACGACCCAAATTTCACTAAGTGTCTGTTTCACACCATTCGCTGTAACCATGGCGACTAAAAGCATATGACTTTGTTTCTTTGTCAGAACATTTACCTCAGAGCATGTACAGCACATGCCCACTCCTCAGACGAAAAGCATGTTTTAAGATTTCAAAAGGATGGAAACAGCTTCACAGACAAGACACTGTTTCAGCCAAACACTGTTTCATAGTTTACACAGAGACACGAGGAGGAAATACACGTTCTACATCTTCTTCTCATCGTAGTGTGGCCTATGCTACTGAAACATTCAAGCACTGTTTTCCAACTTGAACATTACATGTGTGGCTTACAGGTCACTGGCTGTAGTGAACCTGCTGCAGGTGACTTTGATCAGAAGCTCAAGTGTAAAATCAGCACTGTGCTGTAAATAACACAGTGACATAAATAGTGATAGAACTGATGAAAGATTAAATTGATCAAAACATTTTGACTTCATTCAGGCATTTTTTCAATACAGGAACTTAACAGGATGATATGGTCATTTTGACCAGAGGAGACTAACAGAGGACAAGGAGACTATGAGGATTTCAGTAAATTGAAATGTACTGAGACCAGAAGGAGCAGTGTTTGGCACTTGGACCCTGGCAGCATGTGGATCACCATGGAAACGATCCACAGGTTTGGATCATAGACTGTATATACTGTTGGATGGTTTGATCAGAAAAGGTCTGGTGCCCCTGGTTGCGGTGGAGAAGGGGTGGAGGTGGGTTGTGGATTCATTGATATGCTGAGGGAACAAAATCAAAGTTTGACAGCTTACAGGTGATTGGCTGAAGGCCATTATATAGCGTTGTGATTGGGTGAAGAGTGGGTGGAGTCTACATATGGTGGGAAATGGCGTTTGTGACTCAGATAACATGCACAGGAGATGGTGTTCCTGACTAGGCTTCAGTCAACAGGTTCCAGGTCCTGCTGCGATGATGGAGTAGAGACTGCAACTGCAACTGCAACCTGCCAAACAAGGCAATTAATAACACAAGACGTGTTTTAAAAAAGACCTGAAAGAAAAGCACTATACCCGAAACATTCAGATTCACATTATCCAGTGTTGCTTTACTGCTTTACTGCAGCGTCATTGTCTATATAAACTGTAGATTCTTTGCACAGTGGGGAGTGCGTTAGGAGTAAGGGGAGTGGGGTGGGGCGGGGTATTTTTGAAATAAGTTTGTCTGTTCAAATACAAGTGAAGCTCTTCTGTCCATACTGACTTTCAGGAGTTATCAGATGACTGTGGAAAATAAATAAATAAATAAAAATCAATATTAGAGCTATACTTTGTTATCTGTCCCCTGACCTGAACCGACCTGAAGCCACTGAAAACACAACACACAAAGAAAACTACACACTAAATCATCACTCATCATTTTTGTGCTGAGCCCATAATTAGAGAAAACAGTTTTGTATGTTACTGTAATACTGATGATTTTTCCAGTAGTAGACATACTCAAGGTCATGTGACGATCCCATGTCAAGTGAAATTACTGAATCACTGGCTCACTGGCTAGTCTCTCATAGAGCTGCATTAACACTGAGGTTACGATTACACATCTCAAAATGCTGTTGTTTAAAAAAAAAAAATGCATTTGAATACTATAACACACAACTGACCTTGTCTGTTTACACTGTTTTTTTTTTTTTTTTTTTTTTGTTGACGTGTTTGGTAATAGACAAGTCTTTACACCATGATAGTTTACATTTCAGTTGCACTGTGTTGGACTGACAAACATGATTATAGAGAGGTTTGTAGGTAGCTAGGTGAAAAGGATATCAAGCTTTACAAAGCTACTTATATTTTAGAATGTGCCACCTGTTTTATTTCTCACAAGTTCACCCACTGTTATTGACCTTTCATGAGTATTAAATGAATATTACTACCACTGAATGCATGGATGGTGCTGTGCCACACCTAGTCTTGATAAACAGCCAGCATTAGAGTCAACAGCTGTTTTGAAGACATGAGGCAAGTTCAACACCAAACTCTGTTCTTTTGTTTGTATTTCCATTACCATAATGCTAACACAGGCTACCAAGCAATAGTAAAACATACAAAGTAGCTCCTTGGGAAAGGTGAGGATTTTAAAACGCATTTAATTTAATGGCTCCCACTTCCAACCATCACTGGTGGAGGCGGCGGGAGAGGAGGCACACGTCTAATTTTAAAACCCACATTCAGGGAAATTGATTCATTTTGCTCCCAGACATAATCACTCTGCCTTTGGACGGTTTCATCCCGTGTCCTCATGTTGCCCTCAGTAAGAAAAAAGCTGTTATGTTTTCTTAACCAAGCAGCATTGATGCTGTTAAAGGTATAAACTGAATATTCTTAATGCACAGTAGCATGTGCTGATATATTTACCCCTTAAAGCCAGATTCAGATGCTTCTATCATACAGTTATCCACAGATGACATCTTTTGAACTGAACTGATTTGCACCCGTCTGCAGATTTGAATTGCTAAAATACCTCAGTTGTCACTCTTGCAAAAGGCTGTGGCACACAGTGACAAATCCAGAGACTGCTCCAAATCATCAGCCAGGCTTTACACACCCTCTGGTCCATGGAAATCAGGGCAAGAGCAAATTATCGTCTGACAGAGATGGAGACACGGATATATGTGAAGCTGTCCTCAGCACAATAATGACCAGCTCACAAACGAGCTCCTGCTCCTTCTGACTGTGGACTGTCAGAAACAAAGCAGAGGGACATCATACCACCATGGATGACTTACAAAGAGATCATGTTTTGCAGGAGATCCTAATGTCTCAGTTTAATACATACTCATATATGGTGTATAGACTCCATTTTGCTTGGAGGACTGGTCAAGCTGCCTGGGTGTAAATCTGATCATTGTCATTTTATTTCTAAGAGTCCTTTTAATTCGCCCTCCTGGCTGCCTACATGTTTCTGCATATCTGAGTGATACATACTATAGTAAAAAAAAAAAAAAAAAATCATCAGTAACATTAACAGGGTTTGTAATGGTTACATAAAAAACAGGGGGACATGTATAATTATGATTACTCAAATATTAAATATGAGTGATGGTTTAACACACAAACGTGACTGAACACACAGGAGCCAACAGGTGTTCATTCACCTGTGACTGAAGGTGCATTTAAAGCTGACGTAACCAGTCAGAGTGACATTTGATTCACAGTTAATCCAGAGGGATGGACGTGTCTGGCTGTGAGAACATGTTAATCACCTCAGTGTTATGCAGACATTCATTAAGGTGAATATCAATATCCTCATTTAAGGTTATGTTCAAAGCTTCTGTGTTGAGGAGGTTGAGAAAAACATAAAATGTTTTTTAACAAAATTTAAAAAAAAAGTTTAATTGAGAATTTTTGAAGTTTTGAAATGAAAGTTCAAGTTGATGTTTTGTCAGACAGCTGTTTCAAAGGTCATGAATAGACTCTGCAGTGGACTGACTGTCCAGCTGAGGAATGAAACAGACACAACTCACCATGAAATCTTTTCAAAGGCACTCTGACAATTATTCAAACACTGACCTCTACCTCATCAGCATGAATATGCAAATACGCCTGAAATTATGAAGTCAACTCAACCATTCCTTGATCAGTGACACACTTATTAAGCACTTGGTTTGAGACTAATGAAAGTCTTTGAACCCACATCTGACATCTCATTTCCACAGTCAAGACAAATCAAGCCAGATTGCAACATTCACATTGAATCAGGAGGAGAGAACACTGGTCCAGTCAGTCCACAGTGTTTCAGTGTCAAGCTGTGAAGATGAAACTTCTTAGAGTTTTGTTTGCAGATACACACATCACATGCTGTCAATAAGTGCTTGGAAACGAATGTTTTCATACTTCACACACTGAAATCTTTCCAAAATGCCAAGATGCTACAAGGGAGAGGATGTATGTTTGACCCTAAACAGTGGGACAGTTTTGTGGCTGGAGCCAGTCACACACTGGGTGAGGACTGGGTAAACCATGGACAGGTCACCAGTCTACAGAGATGTATAAAGACACACTAATATTTCATTTTATGCTTAGGTTCAGCTACCATGGCTTCTTATCTTTATGTTGAATTATAAGATGCTTTTATTTACTGTTATTTAATTACGTTGTTTTTACAATTTACCACAAATTCCTCAAACCTGTCTCTTTAAAGGTTGTATATAGTACCTGTGATGGTATTCATTTTTATCTCTAGTTGTTTTGTTTTGTTTTTTTGTGAAGAAAATAAGAGACAACTACATCCATCATCAACATTTCATTTCATTTTTTATTATTATGTTTCCTGGGCAGGATAACCAGGTGCAGCCTCTCTGCCTTTTGTGATGTTGTGCATCATTTGTGTTCACATCACATTCAGTGTTAGTCCAAGGGTCTGGAAGGTTAAGTTTGCGGTTGCTACTGAGTGTGTCCTCTCTAACATGAAAATACATTAAACAGCGGTAACAATTTCCACCGAAGGTGTGTGATGATTGCCATCAAGAATCCTAAAGCTCACATTGTGTCCTCTACGCGTCTGATTCATTTCATCCTGAACGCCTGCTGCTTCTTGTGATGCGAGAGGACAGAGTTATAGCTCAGTTCTCTTCAATGCCATGCTGACGTCTGGATGACACACAGCAATTACCTGAGACTGGTCAGGGCTGTTCAGTGCTTATTCATTCATTCCTAGTGCATTACTTTAAAGCTGTTTTGATTATTATTTCATTGGTTAAGGTAGAGCTGGGTTGGAAGAGGCCTTAAGGCTAGAATGAATGTCCCCAGGGAATGGATAGGACCATTTATCCCACAGCACAGAGCTGCTGAGAGATGCAACTGATATCAGTACCTGCCCATCAATAAGATAACAAATCAATGACTTGCTCAAAACGTCAGGAGTGTTGCTTCTAGAGTGAGATATTCAGCTGTGCGTGTGTTTATGTGGACAGATGAAGGTTTGGCAGAGCTTTGCACCCTGACGACTGGTGAGCGCAGGACGACGGCTGACTGAGAATGAGTGTGGACAGCTGAGCAACCGCAGGGCGACCCTGGCCCAGGGTTGCTGTCTGATGACCTTGTGCTGTCTGCCGTGGAAAGCTGATCTGACAGTGGCAGGCTGGAGGCTGTGAACACACATGTAGGAGTGCAGATAGCCACCAGGACACAGACTGACTGACTGACTGACAAGGTGTCAGGAGGACCATGCAGACTAAAGAGAGACGGAGACGTTAACAGCTTCGCTTTGCACATTAATTAAACAATTAAAGAGCTGGTCTGCTGAGCGGCTGAGACCGTGACACATTCAGTGGGTCAGAGCTCTGTCCCTGCTGTTAGTCACTCAATGCTGAGATGACCAGCAGCATGATCTTTAGCTCCTGAGGTGTTAAACCTGACTGTGCCTGCCCATCAACTGCTGAGCTGTGGATAGAAGAGACGACATAATAACAATAAATGTTGAGTTTGAGTTTGTTTCAATTGTTGAAGAAAATGTTGTTAAACAGAATGGATTACATATAAGATACATATAAGCTTTAGACCTGTCATTACAGTAGGACATAATCTAGACAATAGGAACAGAGGATGTAATTTCAAAAGCTGAAGTGATAAATAACATGTTGAATAGTGTAACATGTTAAAAATTCTTAGTTCTGTTATCCTGCACTGGTGAAGTGAACTGATCCATGAAACTGTTTCTAAAATCCTGCACCACCCGTTCAAGACTGTGACTGTCACACAGGAAGATAACAGCATTTAAGATATGATTAGTTGCTGTTTTGAAGTTTCAGATGGCACCAGGACACTGTGGGTTATGTACAGAAAAATCAAGTTACACAAATTGTCTCCTGAATAATGTGTACTACAAGAACCACTTATTGTTTTTTCATAACGCACCTTAGCAGAGCACCTTGGCCCCTTTAATTAATATGTTGCTCTTCAGCCCTGAGCTTCAGTGATGGCTTCAATTTCCTGATATGCATATAACATATTAATCATTCTGTTTATAATTTCCTTCCACAAACACTCTGTCTGTTAATGAAGTGTCCGTGAAAATGATTGAACTCACTGCTTCATACAGCACTCACAGCAGCCTGCTACTCTGGACAACATGTTAGGCTGCTGTGGGCTTTTCACATCTACTGGTTGGTGACCAGTGAAGTCATGTCACCATCTTCTGTCTGATTGGTCAGATAAGGCCTGTAATCACTGCACTGAGACTTTGAGGGAGAAACAGCTACTCTATTAGGCGTTGAATTGTGAACCGCTTCTACAAAAACATGAATGAAAAACAAGAATTCTTGCGTTTCTCTGTTTGTTTTTTATCTCCTTGCCTCTCAGTGCTTCTATAATTCCTCCATTCCTCTCACACAAACAGCTGTCAGCTGTTCCTCTGGTTATCTGGTGTGTGTTTTTTTCCCATCTGTACATGTTAAGTACCAACAGACAACATATTATAATATGTTACCATCTAGGATGATTGATGACTGCTGTACTTACAGGCATTTCCAGGTGATTGCAATGAGGAGGGTGTGATGAACAGACATAACAGTGTGGGTTAACAGTGGATAGTCAGTCAAAGAGCACTCAACAGCTCCCCAGTGGTCTTTGGTCACACACGCAGAAAAACCAAGTCCAATCACTGGACTCCTTCTCCAGTCCTTCATTGGCTCCGTCAGCCTGTCACAGCCGTGGCTCTGCACTCATACACAGACAGCCACATTAGCTCTTCACATTAAGAGCTCATGAATAGATTTACATCTGATTCTCTCTGCTGCCATCCTCAACACCCTGCGGTTATTACACCACCACACCATCACCCTCCTTATTGTCAATAACAACATGACATCGTCATCACCATCATCATCATCCCTCTCCTCATTGTCATCGTCACCATCACTACAGCCATCATCAGAGATCACCAGCGTCATTATCTTCCTCCTCTTCATCCTCCTTGGCATCCTTCACATCACAGCATCACAATCACCATCCCTGTCATTATAACCATCCCCACAGCCAGTGCATCATCACCCTTGTCCCAATGTCAGCCTCATCATCATCATCACCATCACCAACAACATCACCGTCATCATCTTGAGTGCTTCCTTCCTTGCCTAACCCTAACCCTTCATTATTTTACATAGTAACTATTGTCTTCACAGTGTCATGAGATCTTCAGTAGCGTCCTCATTGACAGAATTATTATTATTATCACTAATCATTGTCTTTAACATCATTATCATCATCATTATGATTCCCCTCATCACACCATGACACATCACACACATCTTCAGCCTCTTTGATCATTGTCATTGTCGTGATTGTCAACATCCTCATCTCATTGTCATGATCATGATCCTCCTTCTCACTATGATCATCATCATCGTCGTCGTCATCGTCATCAACATCATCGTCATCGTCATCATCGCCATCATCATTATCATCATTATCATCATTATCATCATCATCATATTTAGTCTTCCTGATTCATCACAATGTCATTATTTTTCTCAGTCTGATCGTCCTCATGCTCATCGTCACCATCACCAATATTATCATCATAACTGTTTACACTGACATTTTAGCTGTTTTTTTTTTCTCACGACTTTGTGTTGTTGATGATGACGATGTCTATCCAGGTAAATCAGATGTTCAGTCACCCAGTTGTGTAACATAGAATATAACACTGTAGCCAGGTGCTTCTCAGAACTTGAGTTTATCCCTATTAATCCAACATACAGAGTGAGTAAGCTTAACAACAACATCAGAATGAAGATGCTTACTTCTATAATCGTCTTTTTCTAAGAAACGGTGCTGCTCCTGGAGCCTGTGCAGAGCAGATGTCTGAGCTGATCACCTCCTCTCAACTACAATTGGATCTCTGATAACAGATCTTTTAATATTACGCTGTTCTTCAATATCGGAGGATTGTGAGGTTGCCAGGCAGGGATATTGAGTGTGAGCTAAGAGTTTCTCCCTTTCAGCCTGGCCCAGCATCAAAAACTTATTAGACAGATAAATGAGAACTTGCGTCGAAGCGGGCCACTTTCTGTGACCGCGTGTCATTCATCCATCTGCTGAATACTGGCTCAATCAGATAGCAGCCCACCTTTCACTGCAGCCACTGTCTGTCTGCATCTTTAGACACAAGCCCCACCACAGCTGCAGACTAACATGCTGCTTTGCTGCTGCTTTCAGTGTGAGACTGTGCAAAAATATTCACAACAAGCTTCAGACCTGAGTTTGTTTGTGCTCATGTGTGTGATCTGTTCTGACCCACACAGACTCAAACTCAAACTGGAGTCTTAAAAAAAAAAAAGACATCCTTGACCAGTTTCCTGTAACCATGGCGATAGGAAGTGCTCTCCAATCATGTCTGTGTATTGTGTGTCAGGGAAATGCTCTGTTTCCTGCTGTTTTCACTGGCTTCCTCCCATTGGTGTGTGCTCAGGATTCAGTGACTGGTCCTGGAAAGCTACACAGCTCTTAGCATGAGCTCATGATTTGTATTTAATCTCTTTTTCTTATGGATTTAACCATAACAACACGTTCAAAGGTAAATGACGTAAGTTAAGCTGTTTTTTTTTTGTAAAATATTCAGACAGTTAATTCTTCCGGATGAATGCCTTTTCCTCGTTCACATTCTTAGTATGTCTCTAATTAATGTTTCATTACACCCTCGTGGTGCAGTGATCTCCTTAACAAAACACTGTGATCGATTCAGTTGTTCAAAGAAACTGTCTAAAAGTCAATCAATCGAACTCAAATACACCGAATATCTGCACAGTGGGTGTGAATATAGAGTTTCTTCTCTATGGGTCAACTTCATTTATTCATTTTTGAATCAAAGACAGTTAAATTTATATATTAACATCAAATGGGTCTGAAATGTTGAGCACATTTGACTTGTCACCATGTACCAGTCAACCCTGAGCATGATGTTAAACAAAAGGCCAAAACACACAGGGCTCTATTTGGAAACATGTGGTGATTGATTGCATTTTATGTTGCAGAGCATCAGACACGTAAAGCCATTTGAAGCCGCCTCCTTGGATGCTCCACATCACGCTTCTCAGAATCTGTCCAACATGAGGAAGTAATTACATCAAGTAACGCTCCTCTCCCATTGGATCAAACCTGGCAGCGATGCAGATCGGCCATCAAGTCACCAGTAGCACCCCGCTTCAGATCCCTTCACAGCCAAGCTTACACCCAATCCTAGTGGACACCATCCAACCCGTCCTGATTCAGGCCCTTATCAGGCCTCAGCGGGACATGGAGGGACCACTCCAGCCTCAGACACCACCGCCACCCAGGACCTGTGGATCACCTGGACCTGCTGGGAAATCATGCTGGAGCTTTGACATAAGAGTGGCTGTGCTGCTGTTGTCTCTGGCTGGAGTTCTGATCTTGCTGCTGCTGTATAAACTCTTACAGCTGAGACACAGGTGTGTACATATCACAGTGGAGTACTTGAATAACATGTGACTACAGATCCCCAGTGTTTAGTGTGCAGTGACACACAGTAGTGACAGCCAGGTGCAAAGTAGAGAAAGAAAGAACAGAAAAAAGATAGAGAGACTTATCCAGCTACATTAAGTTGGACAGATTTGTATAAAATCAACTCCTACATGCATGGTCCGCAAACCTATAGTTGGAATAGTTTGAGCGCTGGGGATATGGTTGTGAGCTGCTAGACTGCTTTTCTGTCTTTTCATCATCTCTCTCGATGCCTGTCACTGGAGGTGCACATGGGAGCTGTCCCCTGAGATCCAGATAGTCCACAACAGAGGAAGTCAGTCGTAGCTCATTAGCTGTTGAGCCATCCGCCTTTAGGTCATCTCCTCAGTTGTAACATAAGCTGTTTCTTTGGAAGAGGAACAGTTTGTTGGCAGGAGTTTAATATGTTGTGTTTGTCAGGCCCTCTGTGTCACTGTGCTCTAGATATATAGTGAAGCTGTTTTTGAATTCACTGTACCACTTTATAATGGGATCAGACACCAAATGTGGACAGCTGCTGTCCATCGGCCTCTGATCTGTGTGCTATCTAATGGGGCTAACCACAACCTGAATTTAGCTCCGTATGATGAACAACACAAGATTAATATAAATAGTATTACTTTAACTGAGATGTTGAATTGTTTGTTCTTTGTGAATAAGGGAAAAGGAAGGACAGATGTTTACTCTGTGTTGTGTTCCTGCAGGCTGAGGCTGGCCAGGGCAAGACATGCCCTGGAGTACTACAGCTTCTACCACACAGGCACCTACACACTCAAACACTCTGCACCGTGTCAGGACCTGCCAACCAAGAATGGGACCATCCCTGAAGCTTCTCTGCCGGTCCAAACTGTAACTACGGTCACACCTGTTACCATTACTCCACTGCCTCCCCCACCTGTATCTAGCCCACCTCCACTGCCTCTCCCTCCACCTCCTGTCCTGCCACCACCCGCTACACCTTCAGCGCTGGCCATCCCTCTCCCCCTGCCTGTGATCCAAACCACCCCACCAAGCCCTCACCTGTCATGGGGAGCCTGCTCAGATGCAGATGTCTACTCTCGGATCGGAGCCTTCAGGAGCTCCAGACTCTCCAGCCTCTCCACTCACTCAAAGGTTATCTTGTTTGAACACTCATCTCTCTGACCTCTGACCTTGAACATGACTGGATACATCCACCATACTGTTCCCCTGCTGAACTGTGCTACAACAAACTACAGATGAGGACGTGCATTCTATATATTATCGCTACATGTGTACCTGCAAGACATGGACATGACATTTGAGGTCTCAATTCTTTCAGGGATGTTCAAAATTTCAAAAAAGAGAAGTTTTAAGCTGATCAGCACCTTTTTTGTTTCACTGCAGAATTTGAGCTGTCACTATAGGCTTAAGGATTTTTTTTTTTTTTCACAAACTCTCAACTATATTGAAATCTGTTTTGGAGATAGAAGAGATAAGAAAGTTTGACTTGAACATAGACATTCACCACACTAAGTACTCATTGTTCATTCAGAGCCTTAGCAGCGTCATTTAAATGTAAATGTGTCAATAGAAACTAAATCTGTCATCTGTCAGTTCTTGTTCATACATGTAGGCTACTGAAAAAGCACACACTAATGTGGCCATGATGATGAGGGAGGAGTTGATAGGTAGGAGATTGTTCTATTGAAAAAGAAAAGGTCTGAGCAACAAACAATGTTCATTTTGAACTTCAAATTCAAATGTATTAACTATAATCAGGAACTACTTCATTTGTAACTAAACTTTAAACTAACTCTTTGTCAGCTTGTACTGTTCAAACCGGGACAACTGTTGCATCTGTAGCTCAAATGAGTGGTTATGAGGTTTACATCTCCACCTCCATGTCACTGTCTGCAAATGAAAAAAAAACAAAGCTCTGCATGGAACACACTGCATGTTGGGGAGTTTAAGATACTTACAACATTTTATCACTTTTGATATAGAGAATTGGATCAAATGTCAACAGATAACTCATCACTTTAAAGGGATAGTTAGTAATTTGGGGAAATATGTTTATTTGTTCAAATGTATCACAAACTAAATGATAAAAGACAAGTTAGTATTTATATTATTTAAAGGTGTGATGGGCTTTCACAGTGTCACAGTCTGGTATCAAGCCTCATGGACTAAAGTCAGAATGTTGGTGTAACAGTATTGTACAAATGAAAATTCTGAATTATGTGACCTCTGTCATTTCTAATGAACTGCTGGGAAAGTCATCAGGTCTGACCTCTTAATTGTAATCTTTTTTCATACCAGTGAATATAATCTGGCATTTTTACAGTGTAGTTTAGTGGCTGAGTTCATTGTTTCCTCAGAGGGAGGCATTTCCTGAGCGGGTTTTCCATATCAGGGTCCCTCCCTGTTTCACACCATTCTCTTGTGTTTCCTCTGGCTCTCAGTCTCACCTTGCATTTTGTTCACAGACGGATTTAAATTGTAAGGATTTCTTCGATCCAAAGGCAGCCTAAATTTCGTTTTTTTTTTGTTTTGTTTTTTTTGTTGTTGTTGTTGTTTCTTATCACATTCAAAACCACAGTGCAGTTAACAACAGTGGTGCAGGCGCAACTTTTAAATAGTTAGTTTGGTGGCAGCTAATCTGATATTTACACGTGAGCATGACTAATCATCTAATCATTGTCTGAAGTTGCAGTGTTAATACAGGGAACAATAGTCTGTTACTCCTCCACATATACCTTAATGTCCATCTACTAACAAGCTGCTCATTAATTTTGATGAATAGGACAGAAAAGGACATTTGTAAAGCCACAAGTTAATTGCTGGCACTTCGGTGCTTTCTGCTCTTGAGGCTGAAAACTGAAACCTTGTGTGACATGCCTCTTTAGTTTTCTCTGTCTTAGTCTGCTATAGTGAGGCAACCGTCCCCATACTAAAAGCTTTCTAATTCAATCTGTTCATGTACTGAGAGTTATCTCTTAATTGGTAAGATGAGCAGGAAAGAGATCTGTAACTCTACACTGCAGGGGAGATTAAATGAAGTGGAAAAAAGTCACACAAGGAGGAATATATTTGTGTGCTGGATTTCATTCATATTAATTTTAGGTTTTTATTTCAAACGTTTAGTATCCATTTTGAATAGCAATTGAAATGCTTCACATGCTCATTTACTATGCAGGTAGCTGATTCCACACCAAACACAAGCAGCAACGTCTGAGGCTGAAAAACCAAACCAAACACTAAACTCAGGAGTACCAAAGACTACACAACCTCAAATGGCCACTTGAGTCTGGCCTCGACAGTGAGTCGATATCCACAGACTTTAAAAAAAAAAAAAAAAAGTTAAAATATCTACCTTCACACCAGAAATAAACATGTTTACATAACTTTCAGCTCCACATGTTAATCCCTTAATTCTTTTGAATTAGCTAGGAGTTTAGCGGTGTAAGGTACTGGCAAGATGACGATGGAGCTGCCACTCTGAGCTACAGAACCAATCTTCAGGAACCCTGACATCATGCTACATTCATCTTTATTTTAAGACTATGGTCTAACCTTAAAGAGAAACTATGCAGGATTTTTCCATGGCTATGCTACATTTTTACCTTAATCAAACAGCTTTAGAGTAATTGTGATGGTCACATACGACTTGTAACGTGTTACAGGGAGAATGGAGGCTCTCTGTCTTCCAATTGCCGTCTCCTGGGTGAAAACCAACCTCGCAACATCAGTGCAGCACTTGGCCTCCGACCCGGTGTCCAGCTCTCCGGGGCACAAACACGTTGTAACCCATAACCTTTTGTTTGACACTTAAGACCACACAAATATACACGTCATAACATTGTATATGTCATATAACGTTATCCAGCACTCCATGGATTGCTTTTTTCAATGGCTTTGTGCAAATGGCTAATGCACATGGCCCCGAGGAGGGTTAGCAAAACAGAGGAAAAGTGACCAGACTTGCATTGTTTCTCTTTAACTTTTTATAGAAAACACTGGAGCAGCAGCATCTTTATTGAGACAACATTGATGGCAGCCCAAGTGGCTACATGGATCAACACGTGTGGCTGTGGGAACCCACGTATCAGTTGATCTTCCCTTTTTACTCTTTAATTTAAAACAGTATGCTTTTATGTTTGCCTCACTTATTGTCAGTGCAAACTCTGCAGAAGCCGTTGCTGTCTTCACCTGTAGGTGGTGATATCACTGCGTAAATCTTCAGGTTAGCCACGTCTGAGTTCAGGTGTCACACAGTGTCCTTGTTGCTGAGACGAGGATTAAGAGAGATCATGTGGAACAGACTTGATAGATAGTTGCCGACCTGCTGGATCATAAATCTGATCAATCTGCACCTGATCGCGTGTTGACCATGTAAATCACTGTTTGTCCCAAAAGCCCTTCACTCAATGTGCAGATTATCAGTAATTGCATTAGCCCTCTTCTCGTATTCTAATCTCAGCTGTCACAGTGAAAGAAAATGAGCACTCTTTGCATTGTCCTTGGTATTATCACCTCTGTACAACACTAAAACACCTCGTTTACATGGAAAATTGAGGGACACTGTGTGCAGTGAGCATTTGTCTTCTTGATTTGGAGTTTTACAAAATATTAAAAATGACAAAAAGATGAAAAGAAAGTGACTTGGTGCCGTGGGATCAAAATGTCAGGCTGTTCTCTGTAAAGACATCATGCCTTAAGTTGACGGAGGCCAAGTATCTGCAGTTTATATGAAATACTCTGAATGTTCCTCTAATTGTGCTTAAAGCAAAACAAACCTTTCTGACATAACATACCTGCCTGTCTTAGAGGTTAATACAATTTTAATGCACATTTTAAAGTTAATTTCATGTTTTTGTTTAAATCCTGAATTGATGGATTTTTCTGTATCACTCACTTGTTTCAAATACAAAAGCTCAGAAAATTGTAAAGAACCCAGTCCAAGACTTTTGTAACAATGACATTTCTTAAGCAGGACCATAGTGCATCCCAAATGATGAGTGACAAACAGACAACTTGGTACAGCCTGATCCAGGATTACTATTCAAACCGGTGTTCTTCTACTTTGCGGCCAGAGAGCCACATAGTCAGTCACCATTCTGGCCACATACAGTAGTAATGTTCGTCATATTTTAATAGCAAGACACCTGAGCACAAGTTAGTTTGTATTGTGTAGATCTTTCTAGACTTTGTGGAGGATCATCCAGAATCAGAACTGGCACTGTTCATCCCCTCATCCTCCTGGTCCCTGCTGTCATCTGAGAATCAGAAGGACATGAAATATATCAGCTGTCTTCACAATACAACAAGAATTTGGTTTGTCTTAATAATTCTGCATGAACAAAAGCTAAGATGAACTTTTCTCACAGGAGGTGGGGGAGGAGAACGGGAAGCAGCAGCAGCAGCACCAGCAACAGCGCTGTTGGCACTAACCATGATCATGCAGACTGAGTTAGTATATGTTTATCCTGTTTAGAGCACAATGCCTTGTTCATGGCACAAACATAAGGATCAGAAGATTAAAACATCTTGGAACCATACCCAGGTTCTTTCCTCATGAACTGCCTCTCCTGGGTGGAGTCTGTTCATACAGGGTGCAGGCTGAACCACGGTCACACCTGATGGCAGGGCTTCACTTAAATGAAAAGAGACAGACACATGTTAACACTAAGGCTAATGCTAAATCTGCTAATGCAAACACTAACGCCAATGGAATATAAATCACTTGGAAAATATTGCATCAGCCATGTTAACCCAACACAACAGTGGTACCAACAGTCCCATCAGCTACATGATCACTTGGCTATGTACAACCTAGAACCTAGAGATTGGGTAGAAAAAATGATCTTCTTATTACTAACACCAGACATAAACACACACTTACAAGGGGCTCAGAAGGGGGCTGGTGTTGAGGTTACCCCTGGTGATGAATGGGTGGTTGAGGATGCCAGCAGCAGTGATCCTCTGTCTGTCATCCCACCTGAGGATTGCCTTCAGCAGCTCAATACACTCACTCCACTCTTCATCATCTTTCATGTTCTTCTGCCTCAGCTAGTTTCGGAAACATTTGAGAAGTGCAACATTAAACAGTGACTTCTCTCATGATCATGAAAAGATATTGAATGAAATCCCCTTTACCCAACCACCCACTGCTTTGGCTTCATCAAGAGAGCAGAACTTGTAGGTCCTGTTGTCTCTTCTGAGATACGGTGAATGGTAAAACTCCTCAGGTGTCTAAAAGAAGGGAGTATTTAAATTACATTAAATTACATTTCTCAAGCTGTATAAGCAGTGGTTGATAAAGGTCAAACAGATGAATTGTACCATGAGTATCCACCGGCCAGAGCCAGTTTTCTTATAAAACAAACTGGATTTCTGCCCTTCACTGACGATATGCGCCGGTGCTGGACCAATGAGTTCGGTGATGTAACAGAGCTGAAGGCAAAGCAGCACAGCACCACAATCATCATGAACCTTTGTTCTGGACAAGATGCTAACTATGAACTTGAACATTATAGCAGCTGCTAACTGTAGCAAGTACTTTAGAACTGCTCTATCCACAGGAAGATGAGTTCTAGCAAGATCACTTCTGTTCAAATCCACACAGTATTTTTTTTCAGACTCACAACACACCACTTTTTCCTGCAAATTTTGATATGCAGCATCACTTTCCATGACCTGTAAACAGTCCCCAGTGTGTAATATCAGGGGTATTATGGTGAAATGGTGTTATTTCTTGCTCTTTTTTGGAACTTACTGTAAGAGCTTTTCAGGATAAAAACAGCTTGAGAATAAAGCATAGCAGAAAAACAGCTCTCATTTCTCTTTATTTTGAAGGATAAAATGCTGAAGCAGAAGTGACTCTGCTTTTTGCCATGGCCTGATGCATGTCTGTCTGTGTCTGTCATTTAATATTCAGTATTGTTAGAAAAAAACTCAGATATCATCTGACAGGCCAAATATTATTCCCAGTTTTGGCTCACAAAGCACCAGTTGCCAATCACTGGATCTAGTGTCTGTGTGTATTATACCAATAATGAAATCCTCCTGATCTCATGTCTTAGCTAAATGAGGTGGTAACTAAAATGCTAACCCACCTTTTAAAAAAGGGAATAAGACCCAGTTGAGGCCAGCCAATCACTGAGTTCATTGATGTAGAAGACCTTCAAGTGTCAACACAGTCTTTTAATATAAAATGACTTACTGCTTCAAAGTCAATTCTTGCTGGGAAGAGCGTAACACCAAACATCATGACTGCCATCACGCAGCCCAGTGACCAGATATCTATGGCATCTGAAAACGGGAGTCCCAGCAGGATTTCTGGTGCTCTGAATGTAGAAAAACAAACGATGCAGCACAGGTTTTAAGATATCTTGTTATTATCATTGATCAGTAGTTACCTTACCTATACTCAGGTGTCTGGTGTGTGTTGCCTTGTCTGGCTTTAACTTGGAAAATAGCCAAGCCAAAGTCAATCAGTTTGACTCTAAGGGGGTGTCTGTGGCGATCCACCAACAGGATGTTGTCTATTTTTATGTCAGTGTGGATCACACCGACCCTTTCTAGGGCATCGCAAGCTGTTGCCATCTGCAAGTAAAAGTTACAAAAGGTTCTTCACCCATAAAGTCTGTACACATGTTGCTATTTTAAATTCAGCCACTGTGGCTCTTGTTTCCAAGCTGAAGTCACAGCCCACCTGTTGAATAATAGACTTGACTTCTCCCATAGGTATGAAGTCATCCAAAGTCATCAAGTATTCCTGCAGGGTGATATCCAGTAACTCAAACACCAGCCCTGTCTGACCACTCACTGAGATTTTGCCATCATACTTAATGATGTTGAACTTGTCCAGGTTGTGGTCCATGAGGAATCTCATCATTAATTCCTGAGGAGACATGACCTGCTAATTCAGCTAGAACTAGAGCAGCTAGACATGACACACAGACCGGTGAGTCTGTGGGCTTCCACAGGCCGTGTCCAGTCCAGTTCATTAAAGAAACACACTTTCTTGCTATTTGCAACATATTTCAGTTTGATTAGGCAACTTGTTTAATATAGTCACTTATATTGTGGCATTGGTAAGCAGGGTATGCCACTCTAAACCATTTTGGAAATTTCTAAATAAGAATCAACAGTGGCTCACCTCCTTGTGGAGGTTCTGGTCAGGCAAAGGGACCTTCACAGCTACCAACTCTCCAGTGTCCTTTTTTAAACATTTGGCCACCAGCCCAAATCCACCTTCTCCCAGATACTGCAGGGCCTTGTAGTTTTTGGAGATCTGGAGATGGTCAGAGTTCTCAGGAGGAGAAGAACTCAAATTGCCCATGGCTGAACAACTCTGTTTCACAGACAGATAGAAGAGGAGAAGAATATTTGTAAATAAGAAATTATGAGCATATGAAGAAAGGTTGTTCTTCATATTAGGATCTACACGCTCACAAATTGTAAGACAGCTGTGACACTGAGGAAATACTGTACAGCTTACCTCACCCAGTTGCTTCACATGTGTTTGATGGTGATTCAGCAGATGGTGAACATTTCAACATTCTCTGTGGGTGAACACACTTATGACATCATCAACTGTTCCAACACTGTCCTTCCATCAGTTCACTGTGAGCAGGAACTTTATAAAATGTATTCAGTAGCTATATTTACTATATTTATGTAGTAAATATAGCTATATTTTACTATATTTTATTTTACTATACTACTATATTTATATACTGTGAAGATGTTGTAATGAATATTCTTTATTATTCCAATCAGATAAACTGGACACATTGAACAGGACGGACCTAAATAAAAAGTGTCAGTTCCCTCTGCACTTAAAAAAATGACCAGATCCACACTTTTACACACTTTCAAGGTCAGTTGGTCTTTGAGAACTTGCAAAAGGTCATCTGTCATCTGTCAGACTGTATGCTGTACGGGCCAGGCTGCCTGTTGACACCTTGTCTGTTAGTGTCTAGTTATTTGTCATATTCTGGCTGGTGTCATGCTGAATTTATGAAGAATTAAGAAAATTGGTTGCATTTGCATTTTATTTTTACCAATTGACTTGACACTATAAGAAACTCAACTGCAGTCTGAAAATAGTTAGAATACCTCTCCATGGTGTGAGAGAGCAAAGAAAAGCAAAGAGAAACTGTGTGTGTCTGTGCATGTGTGACATGTTTCAGGATGCAACTGCTGCACCCTGCAGCATCAACCCCCCCATCGCTCTGTCATCTGTGGCACTGCTGGATTCATTCCTCTGTTAATGGTGCTCTGGAATTCAAACACTGTACTCTCTGACATAAATAGTCTCCAAAAGAAGTTTCATGGCAATATCCAACTGCGTTAGTGGTCTATTCATCTGTGATTGGTTTTTCAAGAAAGGTTTGGTGAGGCATACTCCAAGACAGCCGACAATAACCAAGGAGTTTGTACTAAGATGGAAGATTTTTGAGAAACAGTCATAATCCAACAGATATTATTTGTATTTAAGAATATCCATCTAGACTTCTGAGTTTGACAAATATCATGAATAAGTGACACAAGACTGGTGAGATCCTACCTGTGCTGTGCTGTTGTTTCAGTGTTTGGACCAGATCAACAGTGAATGAACTTTATTTGAGTTACTCATGGTGGTTAAACAGGAGTTTAGAGGGACCTGTGTCTGAAACCACGTCTGATTTAGACATTGAAACCGAAATACATGTTCCTCTCTTAATAATGTGTTTAAAACCTCAGATAATGGTGGAATCATGAAGTTGAAATCTTCAGCCAGTGCTGAACAGCAGACTTCAGATTTCAGGTCATGTGCATGTGTCTCAAAAGCTTCAGATAATAATGACAGACAGGATTTAAATGCAGATGGAACATGTCATGGATCTATCAAACCTTAGTAACAGTGAAAGAGCCTGGAGAAACCATGTATTTTCAAATGTTGTTTTCTAATCATGTTGTGCTTTCAGCATTTTTCCAATGTTTTACATGTTGAAAACGACCTCTATCAATGAATGAATTATTGATTTATGTCCTTTGTATGCATTTACCTCTAGGGTGGACCAGCACCCTGGATAGAATAATACCTTTATTAATAAATAAATCCAACTTGAACAAGGCTAAAACTTTAAAGCCCTACTAGCACCCCCTAGAGGCTGAAATATCCATTACACCCAGCAAAATGACATGCAGATGATTTAGCTGTTATTCTGTTTATAAGGTCAGTTCAGATCACTCAGTCTGCCTCTAAGATTCACTTTATTTATCTTTACTTTATGATTTGGAGAAAACAAAGGATTTAAAAAAAAAAAAAAAACATACTCAGCAAATCAATGAGGAGAGAACAAATCCATGAACACTGAAGATGTTTCATCATGAAAAAAAAAAAGAGTAAAAGCTAAGCTAAGCACAGTGAGTTTACAGTCAGCAGACTGAGATTGAGAAATAAACAAACTGTCCAAATGGTCAAGTTCGTGCAAATAAGATGAGGTGAAATGTTTGATTGTATTCTATTTTAATACACAGCCTTAATGGAGCTGAAAATTGCAGATTTTACTCCAGGTTCAAAATGTTATGATATTATTAGATTAGATTAATACATTTTATGACATGATCTTTCTCACCACAAAATTAGGATTTAACGTAATGCAACGCAATGCAACGCAATGTAGCGTAATGAAAATCAAGTTTAGAAAGTATATTTAACTTTGCATTTTATCTTTTGATTTGTATTTTTGTAGGTTACAGTTTTGGAGAATGTAACAGCTGATGGATTCAGGAATATGTTCAGTTACTCTCTTGAGAAAGACATGAACACCTGCAGAAAGTACCAAAAAGCAACACAACAAACACAGAGTCTGTGTTTGATGTCTTGTTTAAAGTGGCTGAGTGTGATATCAAACAGTGACAGCAGTGACACCTGCGCGGTTTTGGGGGGGGGGGGTGCAGTTTCAGGGAGCCAGAACACACCAGACTTTAAGGGGGTTTTGCTTCGAGCCTGGATCCAAGTATACTTGACCCCAAAGTTCAATTTTCTTTGATTAGTGTGGACACTGTACCATACCCAGCCACAGATCAACAGTCCACTCGTGTTCTTGAGCATGATTCCCATCAGGTGTGGAAACTACTTAAGGTCTGAAAAAGCAGTGGACAGAGGAGGAGGAGGAGGAGGAGGAGGAGGAGGAGGAGGGGGACATCACCGAACAGTTGTTCACCAGAAATTGAAATGTCTTTGTGAGACTCCAGCTGTATTCTCCTCTTCACATGCATGGTCAGCCTGGGAAACTTTGGCCTGAGTTTGTTCAAGCTAATGTAATAAAGATGTAGCCTACATGTAATCAGTCGTGACTTCACTCCATTTGGAGGAGCCCTGTGACGCATCTCCACCTCACAGCGGAGGCTTCATTTGTTTGCTGATAGCTCCAGGTGAGACACTCATACATGACCTGAAAGTCACATTATACATGATCCCATCAACTAAAGTCTGAGCACCACAGACACTGACACAGAGGACATCACAAAGGTTCCCTGTAGAGCCTAAGAATATAAAATACAGAAAAAAATATGTATCAGTATTAATTCTTACAATGAGATTTTGGCTTAAACATTAGCATTCAGTGAGGCGCCGCGTGGCGCAGTGGGTTAAGCGGGAGCCCCATATGCAGGGACTATAGTCGTCACTGCAGTCGGCCCTGGTTTGAATCCCGCATTGTGCTATCCAATAAAGGCAAAAATGCCCAAAAAATATACTTAAAAAAAAAAAACATCAACATTCAAAATGTTGTGTAAAAAGTTTTGCAAAACATTACACGCAAGTCCAACATCTTGGACTAGGATAATAATTTTGCGTCATTTTATTTGACAGTAAGCTATATGGAAACATGTAGAAAGCTAAATCAAATGCAGCCCTGTGTGAAGGGGCTTTAACATATAAAAGCTTTAATTTTCCAGTGTGGGAAAAAAAAGAACCATGGACTGCAGCTAATGTCATTTGATGAGTCATTTACCTACAAACAAAAACTGAAGTGTGTGGATGATGTGAAAGACCCTGTGATCACACAGGAATTCAGATGCAGCCTATTCAGATTTGAACCATGGATCTGAACCACTGTTTTAAATGTCAGCATTCCAAATGAGAACCAGATACAGCTCCTGTTCTGCTGTTTCCCTTGAAGCTGAAGCTGACAACAGCTCAAAGAGAATATCCCAAAAAAGACAAATACAGGGTTTGTTCTGTCTTTGGGTCCGTGACCGTGCGTAACGTAATTCCTCTGACAGCACAATGCCAGCAGTGCCCCTGCAGGGGAATCACGACTGAACAGTTCAAGAGCGTATGGACAAAATTTAATCCACACTCTTCACCTCCTCCAATACATGGGCTGATTTACAGCCAAGTGCACTTGGTGGCAGCCTCTGAGGAAGCTCACACAACAGAGCCTTAGAATACACAAGTATCCACAATGACCCATTCAAGCAGTGTTTCAGAGGCTTCAGCCTCGTCCTGCACATTTTCAAGTGACTGCGTGGAGTTTGTCTCTTCTTGGTTTAACACTTCAGTCAGCAAGTTGAGTTTTTCTTCCTTCAAATTGTTGTTGTTTACTTTTGAGAACAGATCTTTTTGAAATGTCTATTGCCAAAAACACAATGGCAGAGCTGACTGACAAATGCTGTTGTTTGGAGGGAGTGACACTTCAGGCACTCGCCATGGAAGAGACAGCATCACAATTGTGTTGTGGAAGGAAATGTATCAATACAGATTTTGGTGTTGTTATTTTTCTGCTTTGATTTGACAGCTTGCAACAAGATGGTGTCACACCACAAAAGGAAGTCCTGCATAAGGATGAAAATAATTACAGATTTTTCTGTGATGTTTGGATTTTGTTGTGGAAATTTTTGCTGTTTGCTGATGGTGAATAATAGAATAGAGACTTCTGCCGGCCGACAAGTTTTTATTTCCTTGCAAGGAAAGGTCAGTCCTCACCTGAGCAGTAATAATAAAGGAAAAGACCCTGAGCATGGGGAGACATAAACATTTATACCTGAGGAACGGCCCATAGGGTGTGTTTCACACTATTCTGCAGGGTTTCGTATCTATAGGTGGGAGATTAAGGAGTTTATTCATCACAATGATTAAAGACAAGTCCAGTCATCACAGATTGCAAATGATGAATAAACAAAAGGAGACCTGCTATCTTGGTGGAAAAGCAGGGTATGGGGACATCTCAAGTGATCAGATCGATAGATTGATAGATTGACAGATAGATAGATAGATAGGTAGATAGATAGATAGATAGATAGATAGATAGATAGATTTACTTTATTAATCCTGAAGGAAATTCAGATGTGGTCAACTGCTCTCAGAACTAGTCCCAGACCAGTCACACGTACCACAGCATAAATAGGACTTGATTTACAAAAACATTGAAATTGCCAATACAGTTTACATATGGTTAGAGGTGTGAGCAGCCAGGCAGTGGTTAGTTCAAAGTAAACTAGTACTTTATTACATAAGTGGTTAATTATAGCAAAGCTCAGAAATGTGTGAGAGTGATATAAAAAGAATCAAAATCATAGAGACAGATGCTTCCAGCACGTGTCCTGTACACTTCCCATAATGCAACTGAACCCTCACTGAGTCCTTTGGTTTATTTATTTTTGTTTATCTATGTAGGCCTACCTGTCATGTAGTTTACCTGGAACAAACTATAAACATGTATGTGACAATAGACCATGTGGAAAACATTTCTCTTTAACCTTTGGGTAAAGGGGAAATAAAATGGAGAAATACAATGAGGGAAATCACTGAAACTGATGTTTGGCTGTAAATTTTCAGGTGCAATTGTTGAGAGAGGAATCAGTGGAGTCGTGCTGACTGTGGAAACCTGTCAGAAGATAAATCAGTCAAATAATAAATATGAAATAAATAATAAAAAGTAAATAAATGACATAAAAAATGAGGAAAGTAAAATAAAAACACCACCTGTTTATTGTCTGAGACGGCTGACAGCTGTTGGCCCCTCATACACACCTCTGTATTCCTGTGTCGCAGCAGGCCTTTGATCAGGTAATTGCCCCTCGGCCCCCGGAGTTCGGATCCCCCCCATATGTCGCTATGGCGACCACCTCTCCAACGTCCATCTGTGTGCCCCCTTCACAGGCTTTTTAAGATGGACTTATGTGTTATGATGCTGTGAGTGACGGAGGAAAAGGACAGCGAGGCGCTGTAAGAGCCACCTAAACCACTTTAACAGCAACCTTTACACTGCTGCTCATGTATGGTGATGACTGTGTGTGTGTGTGTGTTTCCTTTTTGTCTCCATCTATCCATCTTGTCCGTCTGCCCACCCACCACATCTAAGACACTCTCCATGTCAGTCTCATCAGACTTCAGCAGATCTACATATTGTCAGAGGATGACAGTGTCGCTGCAGCTCAGGGACACAGTGTGGAGACTCTCTGACACTTTTTCTGTGTCAAATCCCACTGTTACAAAGTTAAACTCACAAATGTTCAGTCTGTTTTTCTTCCAAATGGACACAATCACTTTCAGTTTCAGAAATATTCAAATAAAAGTCTTTGAATTTTTATTTTTGTATCTTTTCATCAAATGATAATATTCCTCTCTCTGAGCAGTTTCAGACACATCTCTGTCAAGTTTGATGTGTTTGGTTAATTTGGGATACAAATGTTCGTGGATTTCCCTCCCTGTCAGGATGCTCTAATGACTGATGGTGTGGTTGACTGGTTTATTTTGCCAGTAAGATTTTTATATTTCACATTCACACCTGAAGAAGACAAGAAATTCACATCTGGAAGCTGCTCAGTCTCACATCAGTCTCCTCTGAGCGAAGAGTGCCTCATTATGTGCCTTGCTTGAGGGCACTGCAGCAGTGTGGAGGACAGATGTTTCATTTCCATGCACATGCGGGTGCTGGGTGACAATCATGTACACTCAGAGACACTAAACAATGGAGCAAAGATCTGAGCGAGCGTCTTCAAGCTCTGACTGTAGAATAAAAATAAAAGCAGCGTCAGTGCTGATGTTAAATGAGGATATTAACTTCAGAGAATCTTTTTTTTTTTTCATTTCTAAACATGCAGTTAAGTTTTTGGACGTCTAAAGGGGAAACAAAGTATCTGTGACTCAATGCAACTGCTGATTCACTCCTTATGCACTTCAAGATAACTGACTGATGGTTCCATCTTTTAAATGTCAGAAAGTAAAGACAAATATTCATCATTTCCAAGAGTTCAAGGTGACGTGTAAAGGTGTTTAAAGCAGAGAGAAGCAGCAGGCTCACACAATACAAAAACTGAAATCTGAGCATTTTTATCATTTTAGATTCATAAATGAATGAACTGATTGATTAACCATCAAGTCTGTTATTGGTTGATTTTCTGACTTTTAAGCTTCATGAGATGCAGATTTGTCTCTTTCAGGTTTTGCCTGGACAGACTGTGAATCACGACTTCAGAGCAGTTATTAGAAATGATCTCTTTATTGAACATTACAGAACATGATGAGGAGCATGGAGCTTCAGTGGAACAATCACAGCTTCATCTATGCATAGGCTACAGACATCTCTGGGGATATTTAAGGATGATTATCAACAGTAATCAAGAGGAGCTCTTTTTATCATCAGAACAATCTGCTCCTCTCTTCACCTGGATGTCTTCAACTCAAACCTCAATGACCCGTTGAGTCCATGTAACGACACCACAAAATAAAAAACTGAGACGGTCACGGTCTGCAGAAATGACACTTGATGATTTTCTTGAAGGCGCTCTGAAAGTCTTTGTTGAAGTACGCGTAAATGATGGGGTTGAGTAAAGAGTTGGAGTATCCCAGCCAGTTTATGACATCCTCCAGCCAGCGGGGAATGTTGCACGACTCCTGGCAGAAAGGCTTGACCAGGGCGACGATGAAGAAGGGCAGCCAGCAGAGGATGAAGGTGCCCATGATGATGCCCAGCGTCTTCACCGTTTTGCGCTCCCGTGCCAGCGCGATCTTCCGCTTCGCCTCGGTCGCCTTCTCGTGCCTGCTCTCGAACAGCGGCACGGAGCTCGGGGTGTTCGGCAGCGGCAGGTTACCTTTGGAGTTGCTGTGAACCTCGATGATCTCCAGGGACTCGCCGTCCTCCGCGTGTTTCACCGCGCCGTTGACGGTGGGCAGCGGCCGGGGCTCGACGCTCCTCTTCCAGCTCTTACCCTGCGCGTCCGCCTGAGCCTTTTTGTGGAAGAGCGCCGGGGATAACGCCAAGCACGAGTCGGACACTTTCTTTTTCTCCGTTTTACGCACCGTCCTTCTGATCCGAAACCTGGCAGCTTTGAATATCCGCCCGTACAGAACCAGCATCAGCGTCAGCGGGATGTAAAAAGCCCCAAATGTGGAGTATATTGTGTACCAGGGGTCTTGCCTGATCTGGCACTGCTTGAGGTTCTCCTTGTCCCCTGCCATGCTGTTGGGCTGGGAGCGCATGATCAGCATGGGCGGCACCGAGATGGAGAATCCGACGAGCCAGGTGACACTGATGAGGACCGCGGCTCTCCTCGGTGTCCTCTTCTTCATGTAGTCTATGGGCTCGGTTATGGCCCAGTATCTGTCCAAAGCGATGGCGCACAGGTGCAGGATGGACGAGGTGCAGCACAGCACATCCAGAGAGATGAAGATGTCGCATGACACCTGCCCGAGAGTCCATCGGTTTAACACCTGGTAAAGTGCCGCCATGGGCAGCACGAGCACCGACACCATCAGGTCGGTGACAGCCAGAGACCCGATCAGGTAGTTGGCCACATTCTGGAGGGAGCGCTCCAAGGCGATGGCCGCGACAACGCACGCGTTTCCAAATATTGCGCACAGGATGAGCGCGGCAAGCAGGAAGGATGTGACCACTTGATAACTCAGCTGCACCTCTTCGTCCTCTGGTGTGGGGGTTTTGTTGGAAAGGTTGTCAAACTGTGTCCAGGTTGTTGTGTTGTTTGTGACCTCCATTGTTGGTGAGCTCGACGCGTTTGGAGAGCTGCGGTTAGTTGCTGGACAGCCCGGTGCGCGTGACACCGTCGCTCTTTGCAGAGCGCATAGTGCGGTGTGTTGGATGCGGAGAAGGTCTGAACTGCGAGCCTCGGCTGCTGCCAGAGAATGATGCTGAGTATTTATACCGATGATGGAAAACGCGTCACTTGACCGTGAGGATGTAACAGAGTCTGACTTAGTGTGGCAGCTCAGACACTGAGGGTTACAGAAGCGTAGTGTTCAGCTGAAAAAAGAGCTGGTTTTACTGACTCATTTATGTCCTTTTTTGTTTTTCGGAGTAAAACCACAAAAATAAATTACTCAGAAAAACAGAAAAAACTACTCCGAAAAACAAGGAACGAGGAAATAAATGATTCTCATGAAGTGAATGCAATAACTTCACTTCAACAAACAGCCGACTTGTTACAGGTCTGTGGCTTCATGCTTTTCTTCTTCTTTTCAAAAAACTGAAGTGGATTTCGCCATTTCCGCGAGAAAAAAAGTTATTACGTGTTTCCAATGCAGCCCAATGCGTTAAAAAAGACACTGATCTGTGTCGTTTATTGATTAAAGAATGAATGCCGCTTGACAATAAAAAGGAAAAGAAACTTGATTTAATAAAACAGCAGAAGTGTATTATGGAGTTATTTTTAATCAGCCCAGTTTATCTGCTGATGTAAAACGCACCACAGTTAAAAGAAGCAACTGTTTTAAAATGGACCACATTAGAATAGCTATGATTGGGTCGGCACTGGGGCGTCATGCGGGACACTGCCACCTGGTGTCCGTCCGTTTTCATTCCAACTGAATGGTGATCTTTATTAGCATATTTAGTTAGTAATTATTCAACATTATAAAGAAAAATACAAACGCATAAATGGGTCACTATATGTCGAGTTAAACAGGCTGTGCAAAGCACCATTTACACACCTCTGACAAAAGGAGCACACTTGAGGAGGCTATACAAATAAAGTTATGCTCTTTAACATGTCAGCTAAACAATCACTTCTTTAGGCCAGTGTTCACTTTGTTTTTATTTGGCGATTTAATATTTGCACCAGCTAGACCTGTTTGTCCATTATATTTCATTTGTTCCTTATATGTCCACGGAAAAGCTTTAAATAGGACGGACCTCGCGCGTAGTGTTTTTGGTCGCTACCACTTTCCGTAATCCCCCCCACATTCCATGACGCCACAGCCTCGTTTAAAGCGAAAAGCTAATGTAACTTTGTTGTTTTGCGCCGTGTTTCCATGGTTTTCATCTGTCCCACAGCTCTGAAACAATGCAGAACTGCCAGGTAGGCGCGGGGCTACTATAAAACATATTCACACTAACTAATAGGATCTTTGTCACGATGTGCAGTGTGGTGTTCTCCGGCGAAAACGTCGCTAGAGAGCCTATCTGTAAGGTGAAAGCTAACAGTAAATAGTTCCACGCTGTTTGTCGTTGGCTGCTGAACGTGCCATAACACGACTAACTTAAATGTCGCTGTTGCAGTTTGAAGAGCGTGAAAGGGAAATCCTCTCAACCTGCTGGAGTCGACACCTGAGTGACACACATCTATTTTCTCCTCTTAGCCTCATAGCCCAGGGTCAGCAGGCTGCACATTTGAAATTCCTACCAAAAAATACAAAAGTCTGTAATTCATGCAGCGTCTACTTCCAGCTTTGTGGCGGTTTCAATATGAACGTGCTCAGGACCTCAGACCTTCTCCCAGGGTCAGTGCTGTGCCGTGCTAATGCCGTCATGGTCGAATAGGAACAAACTGCAGACTGGAGAAATTGTGTAGAAACGGTTCTGCTACAGAGATTCAGGGCTCCACAGCCCCTTTGACTAGTGTATTGTATTGTTTGGATGTTTGTTTAAAATATAGGTGTTTGGAGTATAATGAGAGGCAAGTCAAGTCTCTTACTAAACATCTTCTTCTTTTTCTACTTGGTCCCTGTTATGTGGGTTACCTGGGATATTTTCCACATGCAGGCCGTTTGGGCAAAAGAAATGCAACATAATTTGCTTCAGATTATAATATGGGAGTGTTTCTTGTATTCATTATGCAGACATGGTTGATTATGCTGAGCTTCCCGTTTTTTTTTTTTTTATTTATTGAACTTCTCTTTTGAATTCAGTCTTAATCAGATCAGCCCTGTGACAAGGTCACTCTCAACACAGCCTATGCTTGTGCACTTGTTTGCAGTGTACAGTTGTGTGTCTTGACTAAGACTGTTATCACCATCACCAGAGCTCGACTACGGCCTGAGGACGGGGAGCCATGCTGCGCTGCAGGAGGTGTCGCAAAGGCGTCATAGACTCAACTTGTTTGTCCAGGGTGAGGGAACATTTTCAGTATCTGCTGTATCAAGCAAGTTTGGTCTAAACTTGCTGAATCTGTGCTACTTGTTTCCTGTTGCTGAGACATAAAATCAATTTTTTTAATTGCTTAAAACTCATTTTTAAAAGTGATTATTGTTTGACATCAATGCAACATTCAGTGTCTCCAGCTTCTGCTTTGTTAAGTCATGTGATATTAAGTTTTGGGGTGTTGTTCAGTCAAAATGAGAGATGTGAAGGCTTAAATCTGGGCCCTCAGGATAATTGGCAGCGTTTTATATTTTGATGTCTATATTAAGTCTATGAAGTTTTGACGGACAGAGATAACAGCTTATCCTTCAGTCATAAACACAGTTCAGTATCGGCCTCAGGATAAACTGGGTCTCATGGGAAATGTCCTCATCGCCTTTTTGTTTCCTTATGCTGAAGCAGGTTGAGGCCACAGGTGAAAGTTCATGTGCTGTTTGCAGCATTTGGCACGTGAATGTTGACACGCTGCCAGAATGGATACTGACCTCAGTTCACCAGGTAAGTATGTCAGCTTAGGAGTGAAGTGCGTGTCGTGTTACATGGTCGTGTTCCCAGCAATCAGGTGAAGTGTGGCAAACATGAAGCAATCTGAACACTTTCTAAAGTCACGGTGTTAACTGTAAATGTTTTAATGTTGTAGATGTTTTTTGTTCAGTCTTAAAGTAAAAACCTGTACATTCATGAAGCAGAATTATGAGGGTTTAATTTTTTTTTTTTAATTCAATTGACATTTATTTAAAGACGGGAAGTGTTGTGTATTTTTGTCTTTTTTTCTGTTTTTATATCATATTCATGGTTTGGGATTGTTGGGAAGACAAGAGGCAATTTAACATGAGTCATGTTCGTGGCATTTTTGTATATTTTATTAAATTTTTAAGAAACAATAGAATGAAACAAAAAAAAAACCAGATGAAATGATAAAAGAAACAAACAGTATTTGCAAGTATCCAGTATTTATTTTATGATACAAAACTCTGAATAGATTTCACCTTTTATTTTGAAAATGTTGTGAGTCACATTTCTGTGGTTCCTGTCTAGGCCCAGTGGACTGTAGGAAAACTCAACTGCCAGAACTGCGGTGCTCGTTTGGGTGGATTCAATTTCATTGATCGCAGTAAGTGTCCCTGCGGCCAGGATGCCACCGTTCACCTCAACAAAAGCCGTGTGGATCGGGACCATAAGCACAATGTCCTCATCGTCCAGCCAAAGAGGACAAGGCCTGAGAAGGGACCAGCTGGTGTGTCAGCAGACAGCAGTCAGAACAGTGAAGACAGACATGAGTCCAACAGAACTGTGCTTAACCGTGCTGCTGTCATGTCCCACACCAGCCCCGCAGGTGTGTCCAGTCCACTGACTGACAGTGAAAACACCCAGTCATTCCCCTTCAGTCCTCTCTACTGTATCTCTCATAGGAGAAGATGCAGTTTGGAAGACGACACCACCTTCAGGCCTTCCTGTTTTTGCCCTTCAGGTTTCATGGACAAATCTGCTCTTAATTTGAGGAGTACAGGAACCGATGAATCCACACGCTCATCTGCCTCACATCCCACAAGTCGGCAGCTTGACACAGATGGTGAAGCCTCGGTCGAGGCTGTTGCCTTCCGTCATTCGCTCCTGTGGGGAGGCGATTGCCTCTGGATCAACAGTTGCTGCAGACGGTGGAAAGTGTGGAGTCGTCTGCAGAGACCACAGCTGTCCACGAGGAGGTCTCTGATTCGACCCTGTTCCTTAGAGGAAGAACCGTCTCTGACAGTGTAGCTGAGCAGGAAGAGGAAATGGTGGTATGCTGCTTCTCTCTTAACTGCTGTTGTCATCTGTTTTCATTCAGTCAGTGTTGGCAATCACAGTTTCCCACACACTGTCATGTCACTGCCAGCGTTAGCATTAGGAGCTATTCACTTACCAGCCCGAAGAAACTTTTTGAATTCAGCATCAGATTTAATCCTTTTACTTACCAAAAGCTGCCACTTGTGGTAGAAAGAAATACCAATGTCAACTCTTGTGTTCTCTTCAACTCACATTAGCATACTAACCAAATAGCCCTGGCCCATCTCATCACTTTCCCAAAGTGAGTCACTGTAGGCTCCAATCTGCCCTGATGAAGCAGCACAGCTCAGAGGACACGCTATGACCTCTTGCCTCAGAAATACAACAATGGCTGACGGTTCTAAGTGACAGTCACTAAACACTGTGGTGGTCGAGCACCTGTAGAAATGGCTCCTTTAATTTCAAGATCTACAGTTTCTTTTATAACTGGTTCTATATTGAATTTCAAATGATATGTAATGTGTTAGTATCCCCTGTAAGATATACAGGAACGGTATACAAGAGCAGAATCCACATAGCCTCCTGATAGCAAATGAGGGTCATGTCTCTTCAAACAATGACCACTTTTACAAAATCAGGATATATAGATTTAAGTGTCACAAATACCACACAAATCCTATGCTTGATTTAGCGTTACTTTTGTGTCATACTGTGATTGTATTTCACATAGTCTCTTGAGGCAAATCCTGACATCCCAAAATAGGCGAAAGAATGGCAGCATATTACAGAGCCACTGCACAGAGGGGGGCTGCAGAAGTAGTGATGCTGTATAAGATCAACTAATATACACATATAGTATGAAGAAAGAGGACAAAATGTGTTTCTTTCTTGGTAGAGTAAATCGAGTAAAGACCTGATTTCCATGAACTCTGCCCTGGACGATCATGATCCCCAGAGGATGGATGTTGTTGTCCACAGTGACCACCTGACCTTTTTTAGCGAGACATTAGATCAGCTTGTCTTTATGTCAAACATAAATGGGCACGTTCCCATCACATTTACTGATGACTCTGTTCCCCAGAGGCTAAACCTTTAGATGTCATTACCCCGTGACCTTTCCTCTCCCCTCCTCCACCTTCAGGTCAAACTCAATCGTTTTAGCTTCACTAACAGTTGAGCTCAGACCATCAGGGTCCTGTCCAATTTATTTATTCAGTGTTGTGAGAAGCAAATGCATGTTTTACAATAAAGTGGCTGTGGTTAAATCATTGCTGCTTAATGCTGATGAAAAGCATGCAATGAGGTCTTCTCATGTGTGTTTGTGTTACCTTCATAGCCTCAGGCCTCTGTGACCCCCCCGGCCTCAAACAGCCTGAGCAAAAGGGAGAAGAACCGTCTGAAGAGTCTGAGGAGGAAACAGAGGAGGAAAGAGCGGTGGCTGCACAGTCAGCTGAAACAGGAGCAGGTGAGAGTTCACACTAAGCCCTGGTATCATGGATACATGCAGATGTGTAACTCAAAACTGCTACATGCTACTTATCAAGCTACTTTATACACTCAAAGTTTTAAAAATAATAGAATAATATTTCTGTTCTTAAAGAGTCGATGCGTCGCAAAGAAAAAAACAGGGAACGATTTCATCAACGTGCACCTCGTCTGTTATATAAATGACAAATACAGTATTAAGAAACCAACAGATGATTTAAATATGATACTTGAGTTTTTTCCATCACTGAGTTTTATTTATATTCACAAGCAAACACACAAAAAATATATGTTAATAATAACACACAAGGAAAGTTTAAAACATACAGTTCCATAATTAAAACAGCCATTTTTCCAGTGAGAAAAAACTCTGTTAGGAAATTTTTAAAATCTTGTTTTAAGATGTGGATCACATAAGACTGTCCGTTTCTAACTGATCTGATAGAGTAGACGTCAGGGAGATGATGAGTTGAAAGATTTGAATGTGATGCCTGATTTAAATGATTCCAACCATTAATTTTAAAAGGTTATTACCAAGTTTACAATAAATAAGTAAAATAAAAGCAGTAAAAGATCATTTTACATGTGGATTCTAAAAATGTATAAAACTTTATTGTGGAAAATATTTTATCTTCTTACTGTGTGTTGTTTGTGTGCAGGTCGAGAGTGTGACACTGTTGGACAGTGAGGAGGAGGACAGAGAGGGTCTCACCTGCGCCGTGTGTCTGGATGTTTACTTCAGCCCATACAGCTGTAAGCCCTGTGGACACGTCTTCTGCGAGCCGTGTCTCCGCACACTCGCCAAGAACCGCCCCACCAACACGCCCTGCCCGCTCTGCCGCACCCTCATCTCTCACACCAACATCCACAAAGGTCTGCGTCCTCTCTCTGTAATATCAGATGCTGTATCAAACGTTTGCTGGTTCCAGTTTCTCACCGTAACGTACGGTTCTTATTTGTCCTCAGACCTCAACCAGACTGCAAAGACCTTCTTCCCAAAAATCTACCACGCCCGCAAGCAGCAATTCCTGAACGCCCCGTGCGCAAAATGGCCCCTGCCGAGCTGTCGCAAACACTTCAGAAGCTTTTGGGGTGAGACACAGTGAAAATGACGTGTGCAGGATGTGATGGAGGAGCATGTTTGTGTCTTGTGTGTGTACATTGATGGTAGTTTCATTGTAGCCCTCTGTCAGTGAAGTCTGTGGACCTGCAGTCACCATGGTACCAGAGAGGGAAGAAGTGTGTTTCCCGTGCCAAGTCTGTTTCCTTGTCCTGACCAGGGTGCTGTTTGCAGAGAAAGAAGACCTTATTGCTTTCACCTCAATATTACATTTACAAAGTGACTAACAATGAAAACCCTCAGGCTTTAGTTCAGGAGGAGACCTCTGTGTAAGTGCAAAGGATTCAACCTAGTGTTATCACTAACATATACTGACTGACCAGTTTGGATAAACATTGCAAGTTCAATGTTGAACTTTATGCCTTTACTCACCTGCAGCAGGTTGCAGAGGTGGCAACAACATCATTATTCTCTATATCACTTACAGTGACCTCCAGTCTGTCCTGAGAATATCGCTCTTTAATAATAATAGTAATAATAATAATAATAATAATAAAAAATTAAATTTATATAGTGCCTTTCCAGAAACCCAAGGTTGCTTAACAAACAACAAGAGAACAAATAAGACCAGCATAAACACAATTAGCAGGCGAAGGCCTGCAGGAACAAGTGCCTCTTCAGCATAGATTTAAAAGAGTCCAGAGTGGGTGCTTGGCGAATTGTCAGCGGGACCATGTTCCACAGAGTGGGAGCTGCCACAAGGCCCTGCTCCCAAAGGTTTGCCCGCTCTTGCGGGGGATGGAGAGGAGACCCAGGTCAGCAGACTGCAGGTTCTGTGAGGGGTTGTGAGCATGAAGGAGGTCTGTTAAGTGCTGAGGGGCGAGCACATGAAGAGATTTGTAGATAATAACCTCTTGTTAACACAATGATGGATCAAGCCCTTTTATAGCTGATAGTCAAAGACACCTCCTGACCACAACACATGTTCAGTAGCCCCTTTAATGGTACAATATATTTACTGTGCTTCTCTTCAGGGTATCAGAGACAGGCAGCAACAGCGAGGAGACGCTGGCACTTTCCTCACGGAGGCGAAGCTGTAGACATCACCGACATACGCGGCTGGCTCTTCTACATCGGCCTGGTCATCGTCTACATCCACTCAGTCAACTGGATCCTGGTTTTCTTGATTCTTTGTTTCCTCATGTACTACTTTTTCTTTTGAAAACCCTTTTGAATTTGCAACGGCAGATTTAGTCATCTTTTCTGGTGGTTTCGCAGGTTGGAGAGTCACTTTTAAAGCAGTTTTTTTTTTAGAGTTAACATATCACAGAAAAAGCAGTGTTTGAGAAACACGTAGAGTTTCTCTGGTTTAAAGTGCAATAATTTACTCAAAGCTGTTAAAAGATACAGAAGTCACAAACAAGACCTGAAGCAGAGGTTTGTCCTGTTAACTCACATCAGGTAGACCTCATCAAACATTAGGCAGTGGAAGTGTTTGACAATAATGGTGTTTGTTAGACAAAAAAATGATAGTGTAGTTTTTTGTATTTTAAGAAATAGCTCAACACTTCTTTCTTCTCTCTGTGATCTCAAGGCTGTGTTAAGTCAGAAGCTGGAGCTGAGACAGATGAACCTGTCTCACTTTAATTCAGTTTAGTTCAGACTGGAATCAAAGAGAAACTGAAAAACACACCAAGCAACACCTGCACAAACTAAACAAGTGTAAGTGAACCGTTAAAGGTGTTGGGTAGTGTATGTGTACGTGTGTTAAGTCATAAAGCACAGGTATATGATTAACAATCATCTTCTCATCTAACTTTGTTAAATAAAGCAGATGTGTTTATTTTCCAGTGGCGAGCTATCCCTTTAATGTAGCACAGACCAGATGAGTTAAACAAGCACTTTATTAACAAGTGAATAGCGATCCCGCAATAAAAACACAAATCTGTGAAAACTCAATATGAGACTAATTAACCTCTTGTAACTTCAGTGTGTGTGCTGTACAGTGGACTGGTGAAGTGAATGAAACTGATGAGAAGGTTTTTCTTTTATGTGCATGTTTACAAAGCGAAGGATTACTCAGGAACTGACCGGCTGGTTGACAGAGAGGCTGACAGTAGCAGGGAGCTGTTGCTACAACAGGTGTGTCATTGGCACCTATGCATTCCTTATTTCAACATACTGTCAGTCAGATGTAGTGTTTCAGCTCAAAATCAGCAGTAATTAAAAACAACAACAACAGTTTATTTTGTGGGAAAAAAAGAATGTTGCTTCTTCTTCATCCAGTCCAATAATGATATGACATAATAAGAGATGGGCCCAGTATTGAATTCATGCCAATAAAGACCTGTCTTTGAGTGATAAAACCATTTTTTCACTCTTCTACATTTCTAGCACAACTTATGACGTGACATGTCTGTGCCTCCTGCATGCTGCACTTCTTGTGAAAATAAACAAACAGTATTTGTTCCAACAGGTAAAATGGCGTGTGTGTGTAGTTGGTGACATTCTCATGTAGTAACGAGAGGTCGTCCTGTCTGCCACCGACAGTCACCACAGTTTTCTTCTCAGCATGACGATGAGCCCTCCCCACACTTGTGGTTTCTGTAGTGATCAAATGGCTCCACACTGTCAGGAGCTCATCTCAACTATACACCCAGTGAGAGGCTGATCGTGGTAAAACAGTAGAACTTATTGTAACAAAACTCATTTTTTGGAGGAGTTGATGGAGACCAAATCATAGCTAAAAGGAGAGGGGGAGATAATATCCAGCAGAATGTTTTCAGGAGTTAACTTCTTGAACTTTAACCTTTTCCTTTACTGTTAGTTAACGTTTTTCTTAACCGAACCTGAACGACCCTAATCCTGCAAGCAAGTCTGCATTGGATTAGACAGACTGAGCTGAACTTTACATTGTTGAAGGCTGCATTTACACACACATTGTTTTCTGCTGGCCCAGACACAGCTCTGTCTCTGTCTGTGTTTACTAAATGGACAAAAGGCTAACCTGGATCCCCTGCAGGTCCGGCCCTGCCTAACCCCGACACCACGTCAAACAACCCAAACATGTGGTTTACTAAAATCTGTCTGGGCCTGTATTGGAGTTCCTCCGCCCCCTGGTGACCAAGCTAGTAACTGCAGCCTTAATCAAAGGTTTACACACGGCAGCATCCAGACTCCAGCCCCACTGATGCTGAATGTGTTCACGAATGCAGCACGAGCCTCCTGTCATAAGGTCTTACAGCAGCAGAAGCCTCCAAACGCACCGACATGTCTTGTAGTGTCCTGCCGCGCAGAGGACAGCCTGCCTGTCTGTTGTTGTCTCTGGACCACTGGTGCTCTTAAACAGTTAATTGCCAGTCGGAGGGTGACGACTTGTGTTGCTGTTGGCTCTCTCTGAATCCTCCTCACACGTGAGCGCGCGGCGGAAGACGGAGGAGCCTCCCTCTCGGCCTTCAGGAGGGGCTGAAGGTGACTCTCCTCTCGGCTGGGATGCAGAGGGAGCTGCTGGGGGTCCGTCCGGCCCGCTACACGGTCCTGCTCCGGGGAATAACGACACACAACCGCGGTGCGCTTTAGATATAAACCCCTCGAGCGTGCAGCGTCCGAGCGGCTCTTTATTTTCCTCTCACCTCGGCTCTCAGAAAAGAGGAGGGTTAGCCTGTCTCTTTCTCTCTCCTCCTCTCTGTCTGCGTCGGACTGGGCTCCGGTGGTGGGTGTGCATGAATGTGTTCTGCACCGTACGGGCGGAAAAAGCGCCCAAGATCTGCAGGGAGCATCTTCCCCGTCAGTAGAGGCGCGCAGACGGAGCCGGAGCGCAGGGAGAGCACGGAGGGAGCCGTGGACGGCAGCAGGATGGTGAGTGCTCTAACACCCACAGTGCGTGCTTCATATCATGTCCGTGTTTGGCGTCGCTGTGCACCAAAGCACAGGCTTGTGTGCAACCACCAGATTCTTATCATGATGCAGCAGTGGCGCAATAAGCAGGTGCAGAGTAGCCTGTTATTGTTCATGTTTTTTATGGTCATCTGTCCTTCGATTGAGGATGCATTGTAGGCTGCGATGGTGTGTTCAGGCTCAGCCAGGAGAGTCGGTGCTGACGGTTTGTTTTTCTGCAGACTGTTCAGGAATTCAACACCCTGGTGGCACTGTACCGGGAGCAAGTCATATCCATCGGGGAGATCTCGGCTGACTGTCCGTCTCTGCGGGCTCAGATGCACCACACGCGCTCCAAGGGATGCTCCATGGCCCGGGCAGCGCACCAGGACCTCGCCGTCATTGCGGTTTCAGGGTAAGAAGGAAGCAAGTGTGCAGTGGGAGCTCCATCACTTTTGATGAGAACATGCCAGCTGTCTATCACTGATATTTTTATGAACCCTGGTTTTCCTCCCCAGAAGAATCCCTCCACTGGCAGCTATATGTCCATCTCTGTGTGACACTTTTCTTTACAAAGTTACACAAAGATTGACACTGAAACAAAAAGTCAGATTGCAGAAAGGCTACACATTGTTATGAGATAAGAAAAGGGGACCGTTACTGCACCTGTCATTATTCCCACACGAGCTCTGAAAGGAGAAACTACATGAGAAATAGTTTGTTTTTATGGGAATGGTTTAATCTACAGTGTTTTCAAATGGATTGGTGCAGTTTGTTGAAGTGAATGTCAGATTATTGAAATCCCAGACAAAGGCAGGTAGCAGCTCCAGTCTGGGTTTGTGAAGTTCCTAGTGTTTTCTCGTTGATTTTTCTCATGAAAACTGATGGAAAAATATCTGCAGTGTATTTCAGAACTTCAGCTCCCTGATGTTTTTTCCCTTTCTTTCTCTGTTTTCCCTCCTCGCCTCCTTCCTCTCACCCCTCCTCTCTGTGCTGCTGCAGACCGGAGGATGGAGAAATCCACCCTGAGATCTGTCGGCTCTTCATCCAGCTGCAGTGCTGCCTGGAGATGTTCATAACGGAGATGCTCAAATCCATGTGCCTGCTGGGGGTGCTGCAGCTACACAGAAAAAGTACCATCACAATGTCACTGTGCCACCACATTTAGAGAGAAGAGTGATAGAAAGTGATGTCATCTAGAAAGCCATTTCAATTAACCCAGTCAGATAAATTCAATTTATAGCAAGTGTAATATTATTAACTAGTTCATTGTGTATGTCACATGCTACCAATGAAAAATAAGGGTGTAATCATTGTGTAATTTCTAAACTAGTGGATATCGGTCCAGTAGTCCATCAGTAAGAAAAGAAGAAAAAGAGCACTTTTAAAGCCTGATTGTAAAATTAAACAGAGGGTTTTATGACTTGACATTTTTGTGCAAGTTGAAAGGCTGGTCAGGGTTCTCTGCTGTGAGCACTTGTGGGGGAGTGTGTCAAGAAATCTGATTAATGCAGTGATGCATTGAATTAGCAGACTGTCTCAAATGCATTAATAGATTCAAAGTGCAGTTACAAATGCATTTCAGATCTAATCCCTGACTATTTTCCTGCTTGAAATCCAATCAGTACAACTTTAAGTGAAGTGCGATACATACATTGCACACACCATTTATTTAACCTCATTGTAGACACAGGATCTAATTTCAAATATATATGATAAATAGAGAAGAATACTATACCTTTATAAATGCCAACAGACCGAGACCAAATCTGGAGACAGAGTATTTAACCACATACAGTGGAGGGCAGCAGAGAGCTGTCTCCATCGCTAACATTTAAATAGCTGCTACAATTCACTTTCATGTTTTTTTAAAGCCCCTACAAGGAACTATTAACTGGATATGCAACAGTTTCTTGTTTCTGCTGATTCTATTTTTCTGCTGTGTGACCTACAACAGCAAATCAGGCCATCGGTGGGAAGATAAGCTGTTTCTAAATAGTGTAACTCTTCACCTTCGGGAGGCAGTGGACGGGTCGGTCCACTGGACAATGAAACGAGGAGATGGCACATTTGACAAGGCTATAAATTAGCATTGAGTTGTTGCTACGCTAGCAGGTAAAAACCGAACTCAATTTCATCGCTATATTTTCATCATGGCTGATACTGGGACAGGATCCGCAAAGAGAAACCTACTGCTTTTGTCCACAGGGGGCGCCAAAATCAACACAAATGAAAGTTCCTTTTAGGGGCTTTAAAATAATAAAATATATATCACCTCCTTTTAAAGTTCTGTTCTCAAACTCAGCCAGTACACCACCATTCCCATTTACATAAAACTTTATAGATGTGGTTGGTTGCAGTGATTGAGCTGTTGGTATTGATAGCCTCTCTGTTTCGGCCCTGAAGGAACAGACTCAGAGCCGAGGGTGGACTTCAGGATGGATGAGAGCTCTGATGTTCCCATCCTGGAAGACCGATCCTCCTCTCCCATAGACTTCCCTCAGGAGCAGTGGTTGGTGGGAAACGATATTGAAAACATAGAGAGGTACAGTGACTTGTTTTTTTTTTTTGGTTTTGTTTTTTTTTTCAGCTTACACTGTTTTGGATGAAACTTAAACTGTGTTTTCCACTAGTGTTGTCAACTTATGAGTGAAGCATCCAAACTGCAAATATCTACCTGCTGAATCACTGTTTCTCTGTCTTCACAGAGATATGCGAGAGATGAGGAACTTACTCAGCAAACTCAGGGACACAATGCCATTGCCACTGAAAAACCAAGGTAAGATATGTTAGTGGGAGATGAAATTCATAATATCATTAATGTGAAATAAACATGGTTTGAGACAATAAAATATGAAACTCATTCAGTTTAATAGTAGCTGATACCATTCAAATGTGGGTGTCGAATGCATTGAAAATAAATGTGTAATACATTTTCTTAATGTTAAAATGAGAGTTAGCGTTGCAATCCACATCTGGAGATGTTACGTTACACTATGTAACTTAACATGTTATGTTACATTACGTTACCACTTTCTTTATCTTACTGTATTTCACTCCAAAAATAAAAAAATAATTCATTTTAGATGTGTTGGCAGAGGGTGTCTTTTACTTTTTCACAGAGCCAAGGCTAGCTATGTCCCTATTTCCAGTCCTTTGGCTAAGATGCTAAATGACAAAGCCTCATTCAGACCAAATAAAATGAGCATTTGTGCTGCGATGGAAACACATACCAGGATCACATGACCATATTTTGGTTTGTTCCAGATGACAGCAGCTTGTTGAATCTAACTCCACATCCACTGATCAGACAGAGGAAGAGACGTTTCCCTGGACTCTGCTGCATGGTGTCAGGCTGAAACAGCAGCACTGCAGTCAACACACATGCCACTGGACATTCATGTTCATTCAGTTAAGTTTTTTGATTTATATTTATTAAGACATTATTTAACCTTATCTAATTTTATTCTCCATTTACTTACATTATTTTTTTCCCCATTTGACCTGAAATTGTAATCTTGTAGTATCTATCCTCTAATTCTTTCCCATGTTTTTCTCTTGACTTTGGCAAATTCACTTGTTTGGAATGTTTTGTTGTTTCAAGTCCCAACTTTGGTTCAAAATAACATACACAGTGCCCCCCCAAAAAAGGACATAGTGGAATCAGTGTGTTGTGTTAGCCTGCTGTGTTATTGGTCAGTAATGGATGAGATAAAGAAAAATTATAAGACAGTTGACCATCAAATTTGGCAGATTTGGGTGCAGCCAGATCAGGCTAAAGATAGATGTGCAGCAGGTGCTTGGGGTGCTTTTTAATGTCAGACACTCTTGCATTATTCTCTTTTTTATCTTGCACTTGCTCTCTCTTCACTCTAAAACATTCAGTTTAGTGTTATTTTATATAATTAAAGATAATAAATGTATATATCCAGGCTATGCACAGGCATTCTTTAGTCTCCAGGTGTACCACTGTACTTGTGTCACACCTCCATGACTGAATACTTTACAGTGTGAAATGTTTTAGTCTGAACAACTTTCTGATGTGTTTCCTTTGAGCATCATTCAGTAGAAGCTCCTGCCAGGTAATCCCAAGCTTACCTGTGTAGCGTGACACTGTGTAGACAAAGCAATTCATCCACAGTATTATGGAGCACACACATAACTGGCTCCCACATGTCTCTACAGAAAAAGTGTGTAAAATAAACTGTATGCCAGATGAGAAAAAGTTTCAAAGCTTTGGCAAAACTTTAACTTTTAGATGTCATCAGTCTCCTTGTTTCTGCCTCCCACAACGTCAGTCACACATGTTGGTGTTGGTCAGTGAGTCTGTTGAGTGATTTAGCTCTACATAAAGTACCAGACAAAGGGACGGAGAGTGATTTCTAATGGTTTTTGTGACCGGACCTTTTCTGTGGCAACATGACAAGTTGTAGTGGTCCATAGACAGAACCATGAGAAAGAACTGCCTATATGATAATTTCCTTTGTGTAAACCTTTTATGGTTCAGAGGATGAATACTCACGACTACGCTGACCTCAGCATCACCGGTAGCCATAAACCTCCCCTTATAGCTCAGACATATCAAAAAAAAGTAAAGAACTAGATTCATTCATTAATCCCAAGCCTGCTCCCCAGATGATAAACCCTTCTGATATGACTGACCTCTTGACCTTCTCTCTAACACTACCTTCAGGGCTTAAGTTTCCATTTTTTTGCTTGCTCTAACTCCCCATGCAGCTAAATCATCAGTATGTTGATTGTTCAGTATTTCTGAGGGCGTAACGGGCCTTACAGGCTCAAGGGGAAACTGGGTGTTCACTGGTCTGCACATCATTAGCAGTCTTCCCTGAAGAAGAACATATTTCAGCTTAGTTTCTTTTGTTTTTCCATCACAAGGGCTTTGCAGATGATCCACGTACAGAAACAGCACAAGTGAAGAAGCCACACACTAAAAAAACAATACGAGATCCACTTGCAGAGGTTCGTTATTCGAATCACTCTACTAGAGCCATTTTCACATTGAATGTAAATTGTGCAATGTAAATTGTTAATTCGTGTTGGTGAAGTTTTTTTTTTTTTTTCTTAATTACTGTAATCTAATGTGGTGATGTCTAAACTGCTAAATTCTTTGTTCAGGCATGGATATGACTCAGACTAGACCATGTGTAGTTAGTGTGTCATGCAATGTAGAAAATCCACAGCTATAACTAGAATGTACAGCTTAGGTCATTTTATAATGTGAATAAAGTTTTATATGCAAATAAGATCTCGTGGTTAACTTTCACTTTTCTTTCATGGAACAGGTAAACACTGGAAAAAAAGGTTTATGAACATTTTTCACATTATAAGAATCAACAGGCGAGAGACCGACATATAACAAGAAAATATTTCCTATTACATCCAATATTCATTGTTTACAGTATTCAGACATTTTGTAAATAAATGCACCAGCAAGTAGTCCTCATAGACAACAACATTATTGCATCATTTATTGATTATTGCCATTGATAAATAATTAAACTACAACCAGAGTAAATTGTCTGATGGGGCCATTTCGGGGTGTTACACTTTGGAGGAGAGAGTTTTCATCCATGGAACTCACTCCAAAGTTTATCTGTGATCTCACACATCTGTCTTCCACCATGACTGTAAAGTATCACAACATATGGAAGTCTAATAATAACACTAATAACAACAACAACATAATAAATATAGAATAATACAGATGTGGATTTTATAACACATCTTTTACGACCTCACTTTGAAAAAAAAATGGGGTTACACAACACTTCTTTGATTATATAACATTAAAAGTCTGTTGTGGGTTATTTCAGCCTCTGTAGATGACAGATGACGGATATTGACTTATTCAATTGTTATTTGATGTAGAGAGTAGAGTGCGCTCCTGGTCAGTAGTCACTACTCTGGACTGGAATGTGGGCTGTAGTTTATGACTGTGTTATCTGAGGAGGGTGATGAAGAGGAGGAGAAGTGTTTGTAATCAAAGGATTAAACATTCACACACCAGTGATCACCATAGTCTTTCTGGCATGACAGCAACAGTCGTTAAGTTTTATTGTAACAGAAACGGTTGCTTTTCGTCACTCTGCCTGGTTTTTCCATTTGTTGACCCTCTGAGACCTTTTGGCCCATGGTCTGGAAGGACATCTATCTGGTGCAGTTAAAGCATGTTTCTCATCACTGGTCCACAGCTCTGCATGTCCATACAAACCTTAATGGTTGGTGGATGATACTGGACCTGGTAGGCCTTGTCCGCTACATTGGAAGGTTGGTAACCACTGACCCTGACTTGTGAATTTAGATATTTCTTGTATTTATATATTTATTTGAATCACAAATGTGTAGTAGTAAAAAGTTTTTCTTTCTTTCTTTCTTTTTTTTTAAATAATGTTTTATCCCACAGTCTTGCCAAGTTAAACAAAGAGATTTATGAGACTTAAAACCAACGAATAGAACTTCAGACACTCAGAAATGTAGCCGTCAACAGCTTTTAAACATTTAAACAGTTACGCTGGATTCACTCCTGCTGTTTCACCATGGACCTGGAAGTGTGCAGATTGTGTTTATTGCCAGATTGCACAAATACTTGGACAGCTGGAGAAGCTGTCAAGTCTCAAACACAGCACATCTGGTTCATGTTTCTGTACCCAGGAAAGTCCAGAGAGCTTTGCTTCCCGTAACAGTTAGTGATATGAAGGTTATGTAAGAACATTATTTATTACTATGTGCTGTTATTATTGTTGTTAATGATATGAAGCCATTTTTTCCAGATATATATTGGGAAATGCAAGTCCAAACTAGGGGGAGGTTTTATACTCCTGCACAGACACAAACCTCAGGGTGAGATTCAACTCTGCCTCACTGTGCAGGCTCAGCAGCCCAGAGACACAGCCACAGCAGAGGGGCTGCTATATGTTCCAGTCTGCTGAAGAGGACCTCAGTACCTGTGGTGAGTCAGATTGAGCCTTTTTATTTTTAATATTAAAACAAATGTGGAAAATTAGGTTTTAAGCTGCAAATGACTCATACTTAGTTTGATGCTACATATATAAATATATGTATTTTAATTCTTTTGCCTTTTTCCTATTAATTAATGGCCTTTTGTGCCTCATGTAAATGAGTCAATCCTCACTCTGTTTTTGAAATGTGTGACATAAAGAGGTTCTCCTGGAAGATCAGTGTAACATCTTTAAGAACTAACTGTTTTAATAGGATGATGTCTGAAAGCTGCACTGCAGTGAACAGAACAGTAGATAGTAGTTAAAGGTTTGGGTTAACATCATGTTGACATGATGGGGTTTGTGAGGACCTTGCTATGTGAGAATTAGTGTTGGTTGTTGCTAACTTGTGTGGGTTTTTTATGGTGTTTCATTATGTAAACTGTCAGTACGATAAAAATCCAAAACAGATCTAAAACTCTAAAAACAAAACGAATATAAAATACCTGTTAATGTCTCTGGTCTGGTCATCAGACTACTCTCAGAGTAGGTAAATCCAGTCTGGGCTCTCCTGATGGCTCCTTCCAGCCAGCTGCTCCTGCTGCTGCAGCTCCTCAGCTGCATATCACCTGGTCTAGCCTGTTTTTGTGAGCGCTACTCCTGGGGTCCCTGGTCTGCTTGCACCAGGACTTGTAACGGAGGTCAACAAGAAAGAACGAGGTGAGCTGCAGCACACGTACAGTAGGTACAGGGCAGCACTTTGACACAGCACTGACAAGCCTCAATTAGGGGCAGTTAAGACTAAAAATCTAAAGCAACTGTTGTGAAATACAAGTCTCATACAGATGTTGCCAGCTGCTCTAAAGGGGTCTTCTTTTTTTTCGACAGGAACTTTATAAAGGATAATTATTTCTGGTTAAGCAGCTGCAATGAGCTGTGCCCTAAAGTCGACCGGAGAGCCTGTAATCAGCAAGTCTGTCCAATCAACTGCTTGCTGACAGAGTTTGGGCCTTGGTCTGACTGCTCACCCTGTGCCAGGAAACAGGCAAGAAATCCACAAGTCACACTGCAAAAAATACTGGCACACTCCTCTTGTTCTTTCTGTCTGTGTCTCAGTTCTGTGCTACAAACTCATTTTCTGGGGAACTGTCAGAGAAGTCTGACTGATGGAGCTGGTGCTGAGGCAGCTCCAGGGGAAATCTAAGCAAATGTTTAACCTCTAGAGAAAATACCTTGCATCGTGACAAAATAATCTGAGCATAAAGGCCCACTTTCTTCATTTTGTAGCTTTCCATCCTATGTATGACATTGTCCTCGCTGAGTATGAATGGAGCGTTATCCACGGTGGTTTCATTTGTCAGCGATGGACATCCGTTTTACTGATTGATGGCATTGTCTCCCTTTCATGCTGTTGCTATAGTATCGAACCCGGGCTGTCCAGAGGCCAAACCAGTTTGGTGGGTCGGCCTGCAGCACAGAACTGACAGATGAGAGGCCCTGTATCCCCCTCAAAGAGTGCATAATGCCACCTGTCAAGTGCAAAGACAAATTCAAGTGTGATAATGGTAAGCAGTCGTTTCTTTTCTTTTTTCTTTGTTTCTTTTCTTTTCTCCTTTTTTTAACCTACACTACAAGTTTGGACACAGCTTCTCATTCAGTGCTTTTTCTTTATTCTTTTCTTTTGACTGGCAGTGTCCCTGATGTGTTATAGAATAAATGGAACGGTGTCACATATACACAGTCGTATACACACACACACATCTGAATCCACTGTCTCTGCTGCAGGACGCTGCCTTGACTCAGCGCTAACGTGCAACGGACAAAATGACTGTCTGGATAACTCTGATGAGAGGGGCTGCCCCGACATTCAGTCTGTGTGTCCGACAGACAGGAGAGTGGCCCCTGGGTCTGACCTGCCGGGCAATGGGTAAGCTAATAGTCAAAACGTCACCACCAGGTGTACATCTTTAGTTTTATTGTGCACTGGCTCACATTTCTTAACATTGTGTCATAAATGATATTCTCCTCTGGCTAGTGATCTAATATCATGTTTCTCTTCTTAGAAATATAGTTTATTATCAGAAAGATTCACACTTTGGCAGTGATTGTGATGTTTCTCTTTCTGAATGCTAACAGATGAAAAGCAGCCCGTCTGGCATTGTTTTGATCCCAAAACTGATAAGTGAAAACGACAATAATCAGATGAATGATCAGTCTGCCTGTGATGTGCAACAGATTTTCCTTCCTTCCTTTCTGAAGGTTCGATGCCCTGTCAGGGGAGCAGAAGGGAGCTGTGCTGGACAACACATTCATGGGAGGAGACTGCACCATCATAAGACCTCGGGACCTTCCACACCTAATAATTTACTTCCGAGTCCCTTACAACTTTCACAGCTTTTCCATTAAGGTGGTGTTATTATTTTGAATATCTGACAACAGACTACCTTCACCAACAGAATAAAATAACCCAACTATCTCTAACCAGAGACGGGCACTGTGACCTGCGACTCAAGGTTTGAGTTGACCTCACAAGTCACAAACACAGAAACTTCAGACTTGACTTGAGACTTGAGGTTACAAGCTTGTGCCCATCTCTAACCCAATAGAAATCAGTTGTCAGGACTAACATGTTGGGCTGAAAGGAAGTAGGGAATTGTAAATTGTTAAAGGAGAATCGTTGCATGCTGTTGAATATTACTAAGGGCAGCTGTGGTTAGAGATTTTATCCTTCTCTTAAAAATATAAAGCAATTTGAAAATGTGTGTAAACCTTGCTTGACGCATGTATTTGTGGTTGTACAGGTTGGAGCAGTAGATGACTTTGCCATTCAGCCCCGTGAAGTACGAACACACTCCGTCATCCTGAAGCCGAGCAGTTCAAAACATGGCAGAGCCTCTGAGCAACTGCCATATGATCAGCCTACTTTGGGAGACATCCTTGCCAGGACGTTCACCATTTACTTAGGTGGCGTGTCCAGCAGTGGGTCTCAGTCTTACAGAGACCTTTTTGAAGCTTCAAAGACAATGGTGAGTCACTCAGTAAGCACACTCATGCTGGTAAGGATGCAGTAGCTTGGTGAGGATATTTATGCACATAATGAATTCTCTAGTTGTCCTCTTCTTAGTATTGTCCTGTTTTTTCCCCCCACCTCTGTAGGACTCCAAGTTTTTCCGGGTACACCAGGTTCTGCCTGTGTCCACATTCAGGATGAAGGAACCGGCGGATCTCGTCCTGTCTCTGCCTTTCCTCCAGTTCCTTCACGCTCTTCCTCTTGATTACAACTACGCTCTCTACAGGGAAATCTTCCAGCGCTTCGGGACACATTACTACAACTCAGGCACACTGGGAGGCCACTATGATATGCTGTACCAGTATGACCGACAGGAGCTCGTCAGTTCAGGTACAATAGCACCGCCAAGTGGAAAAAGTCCAGAATGACACCAACTGCAATGACACTTTTAACACCTCTGAATGTTTATGGTTTCATAACACTACCTCAGTGTTAAAGTGGCATGTCCTCCTTATACACTTTCTACAGTACCCAGAATGAAAACATTTTCGTTGTCCAAACCATCATCGTAAATCCTCCTCATAAGTGCAACATTGCCACACAATTATGAAAGTCACAGTTGAATGTCAGTAGCATGTTATAAGAACATTTTTGCTGAACATCTTTGTCCATGTTCTGGTTGTTATGTCAAATGATACTCAAGGGATTTCAACATGCTGAAAGAGGACAAGTGTAATATTTCAATTTGACCACTCTTTAGGAAAAAGACCCATAACATGCTGTAGTTCATTTGTTTTACTTCACTGCTGCTCTCTGACAGGTGAAACAGAGGAGCACACCAGCGGCTGCCTTAACAAAGACAGCACCTTTACCGTCATCTTGTACACTCAACAGAAGCGTGTAAACCGATGCACAGACACCAAGATCACCCAGAAATATCGAGGTTACTTTCTCATCTTAATTCCTGTTCATGATTTAGTGACGGTGTAAAAAATGATAAGAGTATCATTTTTTTTTGTCACCATGGCCTCTACCACCTCTTCTTCCTCGTCTTTTACAGGCTCGTACATTCAGGCATCAAAAAGGACTTTCTCTAAGGTGAGAGGAGGAGGAGCCAGGGAGGCAGGAGCTCTGTCCTTCGAGAGGCACGACCCTGCTCCAAACAAAGATGCCTACAAGAACTGGGCCAAGTCTGTTATTGAAAACCCAGCTCTGGTTGAAAACAAGGTGTGATTTTAAGCTCCTTACTCAAACATCAGACGCATTTTCAATCTGATGATCAAAATGTATCCTGGAGGAAATTCAAATAGAAAAGCTAGATAAACACAAAGCTACGAGCCGAGCTGACGTTGTGTCTGTATGTGTGCGTCTTTGTCCAGGTGCTGCCTCTCATAGACCTGGTTCGGGGTATCCCCTGTGCTGCCACAAAGAGGAGACACCTGAAGAAGGCCCTCAGGCAATACCTGGAGGAATTCGATCCCTGCAAGTGTAATCCATGTCCTAACAACGGCAGGCCCATTCTCTCTGGCACAGAGTGCAAGTGTGTTTGCCCTACTGGCACCTTTGGCACCAACTGTGAGATACGAGCTCCTGACTACACTTCAGGTACGTTAAATCTAGATCTCACACCTGTGACATTCCTACATCTGTGGGATTCTGCTGTGGATTTTTCTAGTCTCCATACGATGGAGATTTATAATGAAGAATCAAATTAACAGATAATTAAATGCATTGATGGTCTCCAGTCGATGAACCTTTTGATTTCAATGGCTCAATCATTTTTAGCTCAACAGAATTCTATCCCACATTTTCATATTATAGGATGTTCAAAGTACTGCAGCCATGAGGGCTGCTTACAGGTCTTCAGACTTTGACCTTTGATCATACATTGCTTTAATATATAAACTCACTACGTTTGATTATGTTTACACTGGAAATGTGGTCCTGTGTCTAATTTCCACAGAGGCGGTGGATGGTTACTGGAGCTGCTGGGGGCCATGGAGTGGCTGTGGAGCCTCCATGAGGAGAAAGCGGACAAGGCAGTGTAATAACCCTTACCCCATCAGAGGAGGTCAACCTTGTGATGGTCCTTCCACGGAGGAGGATCCGTGTCACGTCTCCATTTTTGAGAAGTAGGCTGCACTCTTTGTTTAAAAAAAGCAAATTTTAAACCCTGATTAGTTCCTGAACTATACCAAGCCAACAGCCTGACTTACCCTGAGGAGGAAAGAGGGATTCTAATGTCTAGCATTAGCAATAATAGCTGAGTCTATGAGAGATGTGGTGAGTTCGACATTCATTCCTTTACTCACCAAGGACTGTCCCCAGTGATGAAAACAATACCAATGCTAATTCTTAACACTAACCACCCACCTCCAACTGGTCTTATCACTTCTCCGTAGCGTCTGCCCAGGCCTGAACACATAGTACTGCTCAGAGGGTTTACAACAACAGCTTGTTCTGTAAATATTTGATGACCAAAGCTACACTGGTCCTGAGAGCTGGGAATGCACTTGAATAGTTGTATTATATGTGTATGGATTTATAATACATCCATGTGTGCACTTCTTGCTCAGTGCTTTTAACTTTACAATTTGCAAAGCAATTGCCACCACCTGTGAGTTGCCATCTTTTTTGAACTTAGTGAAGCACACTTACATTTTTGTAAACATAAGCATTATTATGCCCATATGAATGTACTGCTTCTGTGCCCTTCCAAATTGAAATATTCCATCACTAGCTTTTATTTAGTGTGTTTCTTGGGTTCTCTAAATATTGTGGTTCACATTTTCTTGTACAGTCGGGATACGTGTGAGAATGATGATGACTTCACCGTGGGCTGGATCGACGAGCTGCCTCCTGGTGTGCAGGGCTGTCTGAGGCCACAGAGGCCGGCCAACAGCTTCCTGAGGGTAAACACACACTGACCTGCAATTAGTGGCTGAAATGCGGAAGACATGTACATACTGGTAAACAAAAATCGAGACAAATACAATAAACATAAATTTTTTGATACTATAAGCAATGTACAAATAAGTTGTTGTCTTAATAAATTAAAGAAAAAAGTGATCAATGATAAAAAGTAAATGCATTTTTTTAAACACACAACTGACAAATGTTAAAGAATTTTATGTTTTACATTATTTATTTACTTACGTGACTGACTGTCTCCATCTAATGTTTGATTCCTTTATTGAATAGTTTATTCCAGATTGGACTTGAGACAATTACCAGACAGGCAGGACGCATGAGACACTTCAGAAGTGCAATGTGGGAAATGAAGGATTCAGTGTTTTCTGGAGCTCTGCTAAAATGCATGCGAGTGAATGAGATGATAACTTGTAAAAAGGATCACAAAACCAGCCCAGGTGGGTTTGTATTTAGAGAATGTCTAACTTGTCTTCTTCGTATCAATCCCCTCCTCTGATAGAAATCAAAGCAGTATTATAACTTTGGTGAGGATGAGGAGTTCCAGTGCTTCACTGGATTTCACCTGGAGGGATTTCAGTTCATCAACTGTCGTTCTGATGGGACCTGGAGTCAACCTGCTGGAAAATGCATCAGTAGTGTGTTTTCTTGTTAGACCACTGAGCAATGATCGAAGTAATTTTGCAACAGTGTCCAGAGTAGTAATTCATAGTGACATTACAGGAAACTGTTAAGATTAACTTGAATACCTCTGCACCTTATATCTATGTTCATTTAAGGCCTAAATCTGTACCTTTAGGAAACATCTGTCTTCCACCTGAGCTCCCTGCTGGGATTTCAATGTTGCCTGTCAAAGAAGAATACAGTGTGGGGGACACACTGCGTTTGAACTGTAACGGCGTGGGCCAATGGCTGACGCCACACAGCACCTTCACATGCAGTGACAGCCTGACCTGGGAGCCTGCATTACTCACTGAATTGCGCTGCACTAGAGGTACACTGGAAAGAAAAAAGAAAATAGGCCTACTTGAAAAACAACACTAATGGATGCACGCCTGCAAATCTTAGGAAATAAACAATTGATGAAGCAAATTCAATCTGACATCATTTAACTATTGCAAGAATGAAAGAAGATATATCTGACCGAAAAGAAGGGATAACTTGATGGAATGATGTTTCAGTTTGTTTCATGGATGCGTTTGAGGCAGATTGCAGTCTAGTCATCAGTTAACATGGATCTGCTGTTACTGACTTTTTCCATTTCCTCGGTGAAGCATAATCTCATCATATGGTTACGCTTAAGCAGGAGCAACATTTATATTCCATATGAAAAACAGTGAATATATAGGCAACCCAGACTTGATTTGTTTTCCTATATCCTTTTTCTACATAGGAGAAACTGTTGTTCCCACTCAGTGTGGTCCAGGACAGAGACTGGAGGGCACTCAGTGTGTCTGTGTCCCGAGGGAGAGCTGCTTGTAAGTCTTTGTGGATTCCTTTATCTTATTTTATTGTAGTTTTTCATCTTTATTTCTCATCTTATTATCATGTAGGTAATTCTTCAATATATATTCTAATAAGAAGCACTTTTAGATGTACTAGAATAAAAATAAAAATAAAAAACGTGTGTGTGTGCATTCATGCGTGTGCAGGTCAGAACCAGCAGACGTCTGCGTCCTGAATGTGAACGTTGACGCCATGGTGTCAATGTCCCTCTGCTCCTACCAAGCTGGTCGCTGCCATAATGATCCACTCTTCTTTGTCAACGAGGGCGTGTGTGATCCGACCGACGAAAAGAAACTGGAGTGGGCAAAGTTCAGAGCCAAGATGTCCTCCAAGAGCTCTGTTCAGGTGCCCTGTGGTCCAGACACCTGTTATGAATGGGAAACCTGCAGTGGTGAGTTGAAATGGAACCATTCTTACCTGAAGGTTTTTCTTTGATGGTTTATTGCAAAGTATAAAACAGGTTCAAACTAAACACAGCTATGCAGTGTAATATATAAAAAAAGAAAGAGAAAAGATTTAATGATGGCCACATCATTGCATTAAAGTATAGATATATACTGTATTCAGCTATCATCATTCCAGTGACACATCATGTGTGGGTTAAAAACAGGATAAAAATCCAAAGACAAGTGGATTCATCAAACTCGAGCTAATGTACGTTTATTTGCTGAGACCAGTGAGATTTCAGATAGTAAAATAAAGTAATAAAGTTTTTACAGTTTTGCCTCACTCATGTGAAAACTCTTTTATTTGTGCAAAAACTTTTCCAGAAATTAGCATGAGCCTACTCTATACCTTGGAGGGTAGGGATGAAAGGATCAATATCCTTCCACTTGAATGCATCACTAGCAGTTGATTATCTTGGCTAATTGGCTGGAAACAAGACAATAAACAATGGAAATGTGGAAAACAAGCAAGTGGAATAGGCTGGTTTTGTGCAATGTGCAAGTGGAAGAGTGGAAGTAAAATCAAATTAAATGATTTATGTAATATAAAGTTGATAAAGTTATGTTTTTTTGGTGATTTTATTTTGAATCACTCAAAACTTGTTGACCCAAATTCCTCATTGCTGACACTATTTATGAATTAGGTGTGAATATTTGAAGACCTCATAATTACACAAACTGATTTCCTAACATTAACTCACATCTCTCCTCAGCACTGAAGACGTGTGTGTGCAAACCTGCTCGTGACTGCCCCAGAGACGGACAGAGTATGTCCTGTGTCAGGATGACCAGGACGCAGAGTACTCGCAGTCTGACCCGATGTTCAATGGCTGCTCTAAAATGTGCCAACTATGGCTTAGAGATCATCTATGACGGGCCGTGTCTGTCCTGATGATCTCTGCCATTACACTCACCCTGTGTATTCATTTAATAGTGGTGTGCCACTACTGGAAAAACACATATGATTTCACTGAAGCTCAACTGCACTGCAATGTGCTGTGTGCTTGAGCCGCTAGTACACCTTGTACCATGTTACCATGTTACTCTCTTAAGATTTACATCATATTTAAAAAAGCCAACTGTAATGGCCAGCAGGTATACCAAAGTCCAGGCACCTGACGCTAAAAAGCAGGCATGAGAGGAGGGACATGAGACACATTATTAAGGATGGTAGATGAGAAAGCCGAGGCACAAAACTTGACGTACACAGGTGGTTTAGGATGCACTCACACTGTGGACTGCAGTGCACCAGTGCATCTGGTCTACATTCAGAGCCTAACTCATGAAAAGACACTGGAAGACATCAAATGACCTGACATATTCACTTTTCAAAACATTGCATCATTGAATGTTCATCAGATTTTATATGACTGGATTATTACCAGACCTGACCCAAAATGTGAATGTAGTGATTCAGTAAATCATCAAACTGGCCTGTTGACCTGAACTGAGCTGTCAAATTACAGGCACATTTACTCTGCTCAATGTTCTCCTCATGTAATAATAATAATAATAATAATAAAAAAAACATAATGTTGAATCTCTTTTCTTTTCGTTTCTTTTCTTCCAGTATGTATCTCAAAATTTGGTTAATGCTTTCTCAAAAGCAAGTTTTGACTTCCATAGTAAATAGTAGTGAAAAAGTAAAAGTTCAAAAATAGAATTTGAGCTCATTGATGGTGATGAGCAAAATTATCAGGGGCATAAGTTTAAAGGCTGATTGAGTAAAAACAAAAACAAAAAACTTCACTTCCTTCAGCCAAAGCAAAGGCATTTATTGTATTAAACATTTAGAACAGACCATTATTACTTCATATACAAATGTCATCAATTATCTGTCTCCACGAGGCCGGAGGTTTGCATGGGGACAGACTCGTCCCTACCTCAGACCACAGACATAGATGAAAATACAGTTTTTCAGGTCACTCCTTTTTGGTAAATGCCTGAAGTGCACAGCATACAGACTCCATTTCATCCTACACATTTTTATCAGATATCATTCCAGCAAAAGAAGATGAGTCAAAAACTTTTCACTTTCCACAGGAAGTAATAGGAAATAAAAAAAAAAAATCTAACCTATCAAATGCCTAGGTTACCTAACACCACCAGCCTTTCATTATGAGATTGTTAATACTAATGCATCATTGGATCAGTATGTTACAGCTAAATGTGAAATCAAAGAAAGGACAGCACCACTGGCAGACTTTCCCCCCAGAAGATTAATTTCTTTACGTCTTTGATCTGTTACTGTGTTCAATTTTTATATAAATGTAAAAATACATGTGAGATGAGATCATGTGTGTTAATAAACCATTTAGCTCACAACATGTTGTTTTGGGGCAGTCATAAACTTTCTCCAGGAAAACACAGCATGGTGACAGAGTCTATTTACATCATTCAAGAGTTAGAAAAGATAAAAGATATTGATTTCTATTTACATTAATGAGAAAAATTGTCCAGAGTGATACCTCAAAGTGAATTAACATTAACATTTTTATACTGGACAAGCCTCAATACTGATCACGCTCAGCTGCTCCCCAGCACATCTCCTGGCCCCCACCTCGCATTCGGTCATCGTTGTAGCAACGCTGCCACCAGCAGAGCGAACGCACAGGGCAGTGGAGTCTCTAGGGCACTCTGATGCATTCTGGCATGTGCATTTTCTTGCTGACTCTAGAAATGAAAGAATAATGATACTGATGCAGTGACATGTACACACCCATGTTAAAAGAATTATTAATTGCAAACAATATATAAAAAAAAGTGTTAATTCAGTCCAGCAGACTCACCCTGACAGACTGTCCCTGGACTGCAGCCTGTGCAGGATGTGAATGTCTCCTCTGGCCAGTTACAGTCACTGTCGCTGGCCAGTGTGAAGGACCGTCCAATACAACGCAGAGCTCCAAGCTTACAAACGCTGAGTAAACGAGGTTGTTGCGAGCTAAGTCTGGCGCACAGCTGCAGAGAAGTCCTACATGAAGACAACACATGTATAACAAAATCAGTGACTCTATTTTTGCTCTGCTTTTAGACAAATCACTTTCATGTTAATAATGTTGGACTAATTTTCAAATATCATACTCACGAGCACTCAAATGGCATTTTGCACACACACCCAGTTGTTCCCAATCTCTCCCACAATTTGCACTCGATGCCAGATGGAGAAGGTGATGTAGAAGCTGAGAAGAAAACAAAGAAAGCAGAATTGGTGTGTGTGTGTGTGTGTGTGTGTGTGTGTGTGTGTGTGTTCGTCCTCCCTCTAGGAACATGAAAAGTGGCTCATTATACAGCTGACTCATTATATGCGAAAGGGTTAGCTTATAAAATAAAAAGTCATCCACCAACACTGCAGTTACTTGGCACCAAAAGACAGACAGAGCTGCAATTAGCTAACAGTAGAACATAGTTCATCACTGAGCAGCTCAAGAGTCAGATATTTCCTGCAGCAGATGGTGGAGACAAAAACTGATCTAAAAGCGAGGTGAGTACTTTAGTTACTCTCAGAAGATGCACAGCAGAAATGTAGCACCAAATAAATGCCAAATATCTCTCAGTATCCGCTGAATGTGCAGAAGGCGACTCTTTGTCAAAACCCCACATCAACTTTAAATATAATACTATGTCACCACAGTGTACACAAGGGGACAAAAGAGTTCCATTACTACTGTAAATTTAATTCATATCTCATAGATATGAGAGAAGTGTAATTTATTCATGTCCTCAATCACAGACTATTGTTCATACATTCATTCATCTTCTGTACTGCTTATCCTCACTAGGGTTGCCGGGGAGCTGGACCCTATCTCAGCTGACTTAGGGCAAGAGGCGGGGTGCAACCTAGGTCGCCCTAGGTCTGTAGATTATTACAACATATGAAAAATTGGTGGTTGTTCAATTATATTCAGTTCAGTCCCATAGGTTTGGGTCACAATGGAAGAGAAACAATTAGATAAGGTCTTTTCACTGAAGCTGTGGTAATAGATTTTTGACAATTAGAGAACAGGAACATATCAAAATCTCTTCTAGTCTTCTGAGTAAAATATGTGGCTCTCTTGTGGCTACATGTTCCCCTTTTTCACCAGCAGCTTATCTGTGATTCTGAGAATAAACGTACCTGCTTTACATTGAATGTTCTCTGGAGAGGGAGACCACAGCAGACTGGGATTGCACAAGATCTCTGACTCCTCCCCATCCAGCACCAAATGTGCAGGACAGGAAAGGGACACTCTGTCTCCAATCTGATAGGCTGCTTTGGTAGGCGTGGCTATAACGTGCCTGTTGAGAGGAGGGTCCCCACATGTGGCACCTGGGACATGAAGAGAGGAAGCGGAAAAAGAAGAAGAAACTACCATGATTCTTTTGAATGCCATAACATCTACAGAAATGGATAACCTCCTCTGGATCCATTTGTGACATCTTATGAAACAATGAGAAAAAGAACACAACACTGACCTCTACAAACTCTGGTTTCTTTTGTCCACCTCTGGTTTCCAGTGCACTGAGCTACAGCACTTCCACTGAGGTAATATCCATTTATGCAGGCGTACTGCACCCTGTTTCCAACCAGGTAATAATCTTTGGGATCCTGAGAAAACAACAACAGTGCACCTTCTAATAAGTTGTTGTGCCTCAGTTTGACAACTAATCACAGAAGAGATGAAGGTTAATTCAGTTCTGGAGATTTTTCCATCATAGAAATCAAAAAGCTAAAAAAAAAAAAAAAAAGGCTCAGAAATGAAAAATAATAGAAATAGTTTTGCAGACTCACTTGAACATATCCGTTACTGAGGTTTGGAGGAGGACCACATTTCTGTGGTGGAGTCACAGAGAGACTGAAGCACTGAGGCTCCATTGTCCTGCACACAAACAGTTTAAAATGAGAAAACTGAGATTCAAGTGTTTGGATTAGACTAGACTCAGGATGATCAGATCATCAACAGAAGATCAACAGCCATCAGGATGTGTTCAGAGACATTTTTATTGTGTGTCCTTCCACTGCATGACAAACCAGTGTGTGTTAGCTTCCGTACTTTAAATACTGGATCTCTGGCTCCTCACAAGGATGATGGTCCTCCTGTGGTCCTATGCAGTGGAGGCCTCCTCCCCTGGGAGCAGGATTGTTGCAGCTGCGTGTCCTCTTCTTTTGGCCACCAGTACAAGATCCCCAGGACGACCAGCAGCTCCAGCTGCCATGGATCACCCCTGACAGAAACAAACAAAGACTCTCTTTCTTGCTCTGTCTTGTTTGTGAGGGAACTTATCATGTCAACATCGTCACATAAAACTTTTTTCAATACTAGATAGAGAATTTTTCTCTCAGTTTTATTGCACCGTAAATAAGTGTAACTTACGCTTACTTGGTTAAACTTTTGGATTGATGGTTTGGTTTATGTTGAAATACTGTTACAGTGTTGAAACCCTTTCTTTCATTTCTTTTTAAACTTTATAACATATAAAATAAAAATGATGTTTACCTGGTTGCTCTCCAGTCACAGCTCCATTCTCACAGGCTTGTCCTGAGGTTCCTGGGCGGCAGATGCAGCGACACTCGGAGCCCGTCAGCAGCGGCTGACCATTGTTCTGGCAGGGCCGGCAGTGACAGGGATGCTCCTCTGCCAGGTACTCCTCTATTGCTCTTTTCAGGAGGAGCTTTTTCAAACCTGCGCATGGGACTTCCTTCACCAGCTCATAGAGCGGGCTCAGCTGGAAAATAACATGACAGTTTACATTTTAGAAATAAGCAAAAAACAAAGAAATGCTCTGAATATTAAACAAGGAATTTAAAGGTCCTATGGTTAGGTCCTCATATTTTATATCCAGTGTTTTAAGAAGAGACATATAAGAAGATACAGTGTATTTCTAGTTGTAGAGCCCTAAAACTTAATGTAATTTTTGAAACTCTTTCCTATTCCTCACTAGAGCTCTATTGAGAACATATTGACAAGCCAATTAAAAGTGAGGCACTGTGTAATGTAGTCCCATGTCCCACCTTGTTTGCTACGCTGGTGCACAGCAGACAACCAAACACCACCTGTCAGCCATGTTGGATTTGTGTGTAAGACTGATATAATTTACAGTATCTGCAATGCACACCAAAGATGATCAGTATCAGCTGTGGATTGGCCGCTACCGGCAAAAAAGGACTTGATCGTGACATAATGTTAAACTCTAAAGAAAACAGTTAGTGAGAAGAGACTGTGATTGAATTGGTATATTGGCATATTTAAAAGGTAACCAAGGTAAGAGACAGAGTTAGTGTTAAGATGATTACTAGATAAAACTATTAATGTCTGTCAGTTTCATCTGCTATTTCTGCAAAACTGTTTGTCTGCTTCTTGTCTGTGAACAAGGAGCCAGTCAGCAGATTCACTTGAACTGGACGATGGTGGATGATGTACATCAGCATGTGTCAAAAGTAAACATAGGGAATACTCTGATGTCAGCTCTCACACACCTTCTGGTCTATGACATCAGGGTAGTCTTTGACAGATGATGCCCAGCTCTCATAGTTCTCTGCATTAGCTTCTGGGTTTTCCAGATCCAGAACAGACAAAGCACTAATGAAGGCTACGCTTCCACCAATAATGTTGACTTTAATTGGCTTCTTGCGATCATCATATCCTGTAGAAAAATGACAACAGAAACTAGTTCAGTGCATGATGGTCAAGTTTGACATCATCTATCTCAAACTTATTGTAACAAATCATTTCTTTGATCCTACACTGTACGGTCAGAAAGTCTCAGTACGAAGGTTTTCACTCACTGTTGCTCGAGGACATAGCTTGGGTCACTTTTTCACAGATGAGTGTCGTTTTCCTCCGGAAGAAAAAACGGCGTTTCACCTTTCTCCAACACCTCTGGTACTCGATATCTGTCGTATCTTTACAGAAGTGACACAGGGACAACAGATTTAAAACAGATCAAAATGCTCAAATTATCACCTGACAATTATTAGGTGAGCTATAATAGATATTTCAAACGCTTTGTTCCTTCAAGTTAATCAAAAAATACAAGGTTCTTACTAGATGCATCAAGTGCCTTTTGGTCAAATTCCAGCAAGGCTTGGTATTCGCCTCCGAGTGAGCCCTCAGTGAGGTAGTGTGTGCCATACATCTCCAACAGCTGGCGGTAGGCAGAGTAGTCGTACGTGAGTGGCAGAGATGACAGGGCCTTCCAGAAACCTTCGGCCAGTGTAAGATACTGAGGGGCAGAGTTTTGGAACTGTGCCAGTTCCACTCTGTTCTTCAGGATTAGCAACCTGTGGGCCTGGACAAAAAACACCATGTCATTTCTTTTAATCCAGCCAGTGTAAGGGCCAAACGACAGCTAGTCACTCCCAAAGACTGTCCAACACAAACCAATAAGAGCTTTGTGAGGTCATGTCATTACCTTAGTTTCAGTGACCTCTCTATGGAAGGTGCGGCGGTCGTGTTCGAATAAGGCATTGGATTGGATGTGTTGCACGTAGGACCAGGAGTTTTCATAGGATTCATCGCTCTCATCATTGTTTACGGTCACCTGCAGCATGAACAAACAAAGCAGCATTCAACATTTGGATTAAGTCCACACAACTAAGATTGGCATCATTTTCTCCTCAGGATGAACTCTAACAGCTGTCTCTGGATTCAGTCTACAAACATCATAACTTTAATTTGTCCAGAACCTAGTTCAAGACAAAATACATGCAAAAGTGAGGTATCACAACTAGACACTGTGTTCAACACTACAGAGCAAAAACACTTGGTAAACACAACATCAGCATTATTGCTTTGCTAATGTTAGCATGTTGACATTAGCCTTACAGAGCTGTTAGCATGAGAGTAGATGCTAACACATGTTCATTTATGGGGTTTTTTTTTTAATTACAGGAAAGATGCACTATCATTTTTAAAACATTTTTTTAATGAATGAAGAATAATCTCACCCAGTAATACTGGAAAAAAATAGTGGTATAAATACATTGCTTTATTTAAGCATACATTAGCTTACCAGCAAAGCTTGGAACAAAAGTATAAGTAGGGATGGAAATGAATGAGGACATAACCTTTCGTCTTTTAAATATATTTATATATATATTTTTGCACTACAATTCATATGTCACTAAACTGACCTATTACAGTAAAGAATGACTTTGACTGAGGTATGTAAGAAGAAAGCTACAAAGATTGAATTTGGGAGGATATTAAAGCTGTTTTTAAAAACACACCTTAACACTGTACATTTATTTTAAGTAAACAAGCTCAGCTACAGTTTACGAATTAACATCTAATCCCGTCACTTTACAAGAAGAGCAGGTGAAATCGATCTTGTTCATCATGGTGTATCTCCACCAGGTGCCTCAGTGAGTCGTCACTGTAACCCAGCAACTAACTTGACTACATGGAATGCAGTCATTCTTTATGTTAATTCATATCAGATTCACCGCAGGGACTGTGACTAACATGAAAACCAACTATACATGACTGACTCACCTCAAAGCTGTACCTGAGGACGTTGCGTGGCAGCCTGTAATAGAGTCTGTTAGTACCACTGAACACCTTCCTGCACTGGCCTCCAAAGCTCAGAGTGTTGATCACACTTCCTCTTAGTTTCCCTGTTAACACGTCATACCTGCAAAACATGAAACAACAGACAGCCTTATGGACTTGTATCCAATAGCTGACAGCATACTGAGTTTCAAGTATCAATGGATATCCAAACGTCCTACTTAGTTTGTCCTTGTCCCACTCACCCTCGGCCTGTTAATTCAGAGTTGGGAGGCGTCCTGTCTAGGTCACATATGTACTGGTTGTTGTCTTGGTCACAGCCTCTCTCATCCAGTCCATCTTCACAGTCCTGGTCTCCATTACACACCAGAGTCTGGCTGATACACTGACCTGAGATCAGGTTTTCAATTATACATTTTTATTGCAAAATGAAACAGCCATGAAAAATAAGTAGATCGTCCTTCTTTTATTATCCCTGTAAAGTTTGTTTGAATTATGAGATTAAACAGGATATCTTTTTGTGTCTATATGCAATATTTAGTATCCTGCCACTTACCTGAGGTGCAGCGGAACCTGTCTCCACATCCTGTATCCAGTGGACATCCTTTCTGTGGGACGCATGGTTGTGTTTGTGTTGCTTTTCCCGAACATGGTGCACCCCCAAACTGGGCATATACTTCAACATGGCGAGTACGCACCTGAAAAAGAAACAACAATGCACTCAAATTAATTAAATAACAGACCAAATGCAATAATGATGATGAAAACCTCCCTGCTTCTTCTGACCACTGTGATGGCTCTGTTTCAGGACCCATATGCCACTACAGTAGATTAATGACAATAGAGCTCAATCCTAAATTACAACTAATTTCACAAAATACAAACAACTGAGACATTTACTCAAAAATCTCTAGTGGGCCTGTCTGTATATGAAGGACCCTACAATACAATCAGGTTGATGGCCAGTCACATTTAAAACTGACAACTGGAAAAAAATATCCAAGAAATAAAATGAAATGTGTCCCTTCCTGGTGTGACCAGCATGATTCACAATCAGCTTTGTGAATTGATCTAAAAAGTCTGATATTATGACCAACAGTCACTGGATATTTCGCTAGAAATATCAGCTGTTCTCTGTATTTACTCTACTGCGGTGTGGAGGAAAAAGAACGGTTCACACACTTGCAGTGTGGCGACTCACATATTGTCTGTGGACATAACTTTGGTCCCAACAAGGTTAGTCAGGTGCAGACCATTTTAAGGGTTCAAGCAACACATGCCCATAAAATATTAGTGTGTGTGTTGTTTTAAAGTACCTTTGTCCTGGTGCAGCCATCACACTCAGACCACGCTCCATAAGCTGCCCATCTGCAGTTCACACGCTGCTGACAGCTGAGATGAATCCACATTAACATCATTAAACACATTTGTGTCATATTCTTCTTTTGAGTGAACCATATTTTATATTCACTTTAATACAAAAGAAGATCAAATAACATATCCTCCTGCTACAACAACATTAAGTCAAAATCAGACTCTATAATACCCTACCTAGCTGTAGACAGACAGATGAGCAGGAACGCCAAAGACGACAGGACAACTGCCAAATCCAGCTGTGAACAAAAATCAAGTTGACACTTTACTCAGCTGAAATAATTAAAAGATAAGAATATTTATGATCAAACCAAACTGCATGATCTAATTTTTGATATTAAAGCACCTTCATGATATGCTTCACAGAGTCCAGGCTTCTCTTCTGGACTAGCACCTGAACCCTCAGTGTCTTATATTCAGTAGGTGAAGGAGATTGCACAACCGAAGCCCAGGGTCCGGAATTCCCACAGTGGAGAAACTCTTATTCATCAAATCTGAATCAAATTTGTGCTGCCTCTGTTCACATGATGAGTCAACAACAGATAGTCACTGTTCAGAACAACAAGTCCAGTCATGTTGTCACACACACACACACACACACACACACAAAAGCTCATGAAGCCTGACAGGATAAGTTGCGACACAGCTGTTTGTCTTCAGTGAGGCAGAAGCTCAGTCTGCATACTTTAGTCAAAGGTCAGAAAAATCCACATTTACCTACTTTTAAATGAGTTTGACTCTTTTGCTGTGCAAACATGAAATGCACACGCAAACACTTACATCATCGTCTGTAAACAACCTGTTAATAAGTATAATGTAATCCTCCATTAAATGTTCTCTTTTACAGTTGGTAAAAGAGTAACAATTCATATGCACAGATAAATCAAATATGTTCAGTCAGACTTTTATTTTTTTGTTTCCAGCTATTCAGTCTTTTTACCACTTCATGACTAAAACATGCTCCAAAATGTCTTTTTACAAGATTCATCTTCAAACACTGTTGATATCTTATCCACCTCTGCATAGGCCTCTCAACGATTTTCAATCTGATGGAGGAGATGCAGCACAAATGTAGCAATAATAATAGACTTTTTCTTGGACTTCTCACAAACTGCCTTTAAAAAGGGCAGAAGTAACTCAATTATAAAAAAAGTTGTTGATCAAGTAGGAAGAAGACCAATTACCAATTTGCACACAGTGGTCTGTAATCTATGATGAGGGTTTAATAACTGTCTGTCAGCCACTCGTGTCTCATTTTATTACAAGTAATGGAAATCCACCAAAACACAACAAAAGAAAAGAGGACTGATAAATATCAAAGGATGAAAGTAAACAAAAGCCTCCTCACCAGATCTGGAGCTCATCCTGGATGCTGTCAGAGAACCAACAGCTGATGAATGAGGAGGTTTAATTGGTTTACAGGAAATGACCCAATGGCCCTGTTGTTGCTGCCATCTAGTGGTGACTTCATTTCTCCAACTGGGTGCAGCACAACAACACTGACATACTGTGGTTTCCCAGTGTCAACATGCTTTTATGCAGTGTGTGTGTATGTGTGTGTGTGTGTGTGTGGTTGGAAGTGCTGTATAATTCCTATGATCTCTTTCCTGCTTTTCATTTCTATCCAAACAGTTTTTTTGGATTGGCATATTTATTTCTTCTTTCTCTCATACTGACACACACTGACAGCAGCAGACGTCATTCAGTTGGAGGAAAATTAGTGAAATGATTTTTTTTTTTTTTTTCCCATGCTGTGCAGTTCTTGTTGGGAAATTCTAGGATGGATCTCATTAAAATCCAGACTATGACCTTATTGCCTCCTGAGAGAACCATATGATCAGGAGCACAGATATAAGCATCAGCCTAATGAGGATCCTGACAACAAACATGTGTATGCCCATGTGTGAAGGTTTTCCCTCATAATGTCAAACCCATAAATAATCATATGAATAAAAATAATGATAATAATAATTATTATTTGACATCAGCGGCAACTTTAAAATAACAGTTTAACAGGCTTCCTGGCCTCAAAGCATCATTTTCTGCACAACATGAAAAGCAGACACATGAAGTTGGTGACCTGTTGGTGAATAACAGGGACAAATTAGCTGCTGAAGAGCATATATATAAATGTGTGGGGGCCAAAAACAGAGCCAAAGGAGTGAATGGAGCTATTCATCAGGTTGTGAGTGATTAATTATATTGAATAAAGTTGAGTTTAAAGTAAGGCTTAGGGTGAAGTAAGTAGCCTCCGTGGCTTTAAGGTCAGAGTACATGGAAATCTCTGAGGCATGGACTTGTGTGTGTGTGTGTGTGTGTGTGTGTGTTGAGTGTGTGTGTGTGTGTACTATGCAGAGTATGTGGGGAGTGTGAGTGGTCCTCAGAGGTTGCGTGTGGTGTTGTCCGACGACACAGGGCCAAAAACAACTTGTTGTTGACATATGAGTGGGTGAGACTCACATGTAGCAATGACTGAACACGCACTGTAATGTGACTCCACCGGCTGGGAATTAGGCCGTGTGCTCTGAGAGTGGAGGAGCAGAGTCACTGGTCACATGAGGACGACTGATATGTAGTTTCACTGAGGAAATAAATACAGCAGCTGAAGTGATTTTTTGTGACTTCAAGTGGGATTTTCAGTCTGTGAGTTCAATCATAGTTTCTTTCCAAAATAACTAGCACATGTGGCTAGTTGGTGAGCTGTGGTGACATCTCGTCATGTCCAGCAACCGAGCACTGCTAAAATAGACATGAACAATTGAGTGTATGTGTTTGTGTTTATGTGTAACCCTGTGATATTATTATTCTTCCATTATGGTGTTTGAGCTTTCATTTGCAGAGAGGGTTACATTTAAGAAAAAATAAATAAATAAAAACACTCACATATGATGATTATTCTATTAATAGATTGTATTTTTCTACAAATTGTAATTCTATTTTTATATAAGTTCTGAATTTGTCTACTTTTACAGCACTGTAGCCTATCAGTGGCTCAGAGACCATCACCAGAGAAAATAGTCTAACTTCAGGCAAAAAAAAAAGATAATAATATTAAAGATACAAAACAAATAACTGGGACATTTAAAGGTAGAATCTGGAGGGTTTTGCTCAAAAATAAAGACTAGACTTACACAAATGAATCATCACCTATGGGCTTCTAGTCCTGTGTGGTGGTGACTGTCTCAGAGTCATTTTTGTGAGAGTCAACGTCATAGCTTTGGTCAAGTAAGTCACAAGTTAAGTCATAGAGTTATGATGCCTGCTTCTTGAGATTACAGGATGCTAGGTTAGCCCACACGCAACAGGAAACACCCCTTTTAAAAAAGTATATCATATTTTTAAGTAAGTCACATTTCAACTAAGACAGCAGTGACTTGTCAAGCTCATTGAGATGCAAATCTAAGTCAAGTCCCAAGTCATGAATAGCAAGTCAAGTCTTTGTCATCACTCTTAGTCAAGCAAGCCACAAATCGTCAATCTGGGAAATTAAGTCTGACTCCAGTCAAGTCACTGGACTGGAGTCCCCCATGTCTACTAGCACCACCACCATAACGGCCTTCCTATTCGTCGCAACGTAGCCCTTGAGGCTTCTGTTACCGGTAACGGCCAGGTATCGGCCCGCGACTCCAGCGCTTCACTCGGACTGTATTTCCTTTCCTTTCCAGTCCTGGCAACTGTTGCTGCTGCTGCTGTCAGGGGCAGGAGGCTGCACAGTTGAGCCGAGAGGAGAGGCCCGGTTTGAATGTTCTGTTTACAAACTGCAACGAATAAACCTCCACACTCTACCTTTAAGACATTTTTATTATTTGGGAGACTAAAGTCCTGCCTCAAGTCTTCTGATATCAGTCTGTCTTGTTTGTGCAGTGCTGGTTGTTTTTCCCATAGCCCACCGGCAGATGGCGCCTCCACTAAGCCTCAACACAACAACACCAGTGCAGCTGCATGACGACGGCAGCTGTGCCGCCGCCGCTGCCTCGGAGCGCACTCCCGCACCGTCAGCCAGTCGAACAGGGTTTCTTCGACAGCGTAAGCAGCCCGGCTCTGCTCGGCTCTGCTCGGCTCGGCTCGGCTCGGCTCTCAGTTGTACACGTTCCTGGCGGGTTATTGGTGTCTGCGGAGGGTTCAACCATGTCACTAAGCTTTTGCCGAGGAGCATGTTGGAGGGGAGCGCGTGCTGTCCACTGCTCCACAGCGGTGAGTTACTTCTGTGTGTGCTGCATGTTGAGCGCGTGTTGATGCTGTTCCTAGAGAGAGACAGGTTTAACCCAAACACCTCCACTCAACCTTTTACCGTCTTACACACTCTAACTCACACTTGTTACGTGTCATGGTAAGAGAGCTGGGTGTTTACATTTTTTCCCCCACCATTCTTGCACAATGATCCTCAAAAGCATAACACACTCAGCGAGGAGGGAAAACTCTTAAAAACAAGCTGGAGGAGTGTGACTGAACTGATAGCACGGTGGAGTTAGTGTGTTGTGTTGTAGTTGTAGTAGGAATGAGGCTGGTCAAGGTTTATATGTTGTCAAACAGATATGTTTAGTGTGGTACAAGGTGGAAAACAGCCCATGTTCACTTGTGAAACACCTTCAGATACTTTGGTGGAGTTGTTTTTTTGTAGCTACACTATGTAAGTGGTCAATTTAGCTGCTATTTTATTAAATTTTTCAAACGTGACTGTGAAATATCCCCCTGTATCAGCTTCTGGATTGTGAGGGTATGTTCCTTCTTTTGTTTTTAGAACATGAATGTGACTATCTCTGAATTTAGACAGAAAACAGGACTCTCTCCTCGTGTTATTGACCAGACCTGGTCAGATAAGTGAGAGAATGAATGTTGAAAATAACTGACCCTAATACAGAGATAGTGATATAGAGGCAAACAATCACAGGATGAATCACTGGACTCCTGCCAGGTGTACTAGAGGTTCCCTGTTCAGACTCAGAGGTTGGGAAAGTGAAAATAAAGTAAATGGCAAACGCACGATACCTTTCTAAAATCTTAGATAATGTTCTCCCCAACTTTATGTCCTGGCCTTAAATGCATCAGAGCCCACAGCTGTTCCCTTTAGATGAGGTGTGTTATTTGCAGCTGAGAGGGTTGTTTAGTCTGCCAGTCTGTCTTATCACCATGAGAATAAGTGTGTGTGTATCCAGCTGTGTGTGCTGTCAGTGGTGAACGCAGTAATAATGCAGCCATGAGTCACTCTCATTCACAGCCATACCTTCTACAATAGCCTACACGTAATCACAGTACACTGTCCTCTGCAAAGTGTATTTAGTCTCCACTTAAATTAGCATATCAGAATACATTATGCAACTGTGGCAAACACAAAAAAAACCCACATTATCAGCCAATAAATAATACATTTTTATCAAGTTGCTGTATTTGGCAATTAATGTATGTCATAGAGATTGTTCACTGGAAAATAAGTTAATGTAAAAGAATCAGTTTACAAGTATTGCTGAAATATTTGAAACCAAATTAAGAAAACAAGTGTAAATGCGGTGATGCACAGCATCCACCTTCAGCACTGACTCCGATCTGAACCTGAGAGAAGATGCTGAACTGACAGAAGCCTCAGACCATGAGTCAGCATCAGAAGGTGTAAGTGAAAGAAAAGAGGAGATTATGTGACAGGGTGCATCATTTTTTCTGTATATAACATCGACAGCTCAGTGAGACCTTGGGTTGGGACAAGTATTGGCTTCTTTTCATTCTTGTTCATTGTGTTGTCCACATTTAAAGAACTTATAAAACATTATGACAGTGAAATGTAAAAACAGAATGTGACCTCCTGCTCCAAACCTCCAAGACATTTCATTTACAGTTGAGAAAAGCAACATATCCTCACATTTAGTAAAAACAACTGAAAGATACTTTGATTATTGGAACTTTTCATCTTTGTTTTTTTCATGAGCTAATCCATTTATTTGCTAACAGTTTCAAGAATTCTGTCCATTTGTTGTATGAGAGTTATTTTCTCAAAAATCCATTGGGTGGGATCAAACGTATTTCCCGCCCTAAAGAACTGCTCATCATCCTCCATGCTTTGAGATACTTCCTCTTCAACAAATTAACCTCATTAACCAATGTTTGCATTAACTTGTGCAATTTGAAATTGTGAGCTAATAAACTAAATCATGAAAACACAGAAGCACCAGAATTTTTAAAGGAAGAAACTCTGCAGACTTTTATTTCCCAAAAATCCCTGGCACATGCTCACTGCCAGATATAGGACTTTGCCCCTCCATCATTTCATGCTCTAGATGCTCTCGTCAGCTTTGATTTAAATGCTTCAACTGCGACTGTGGTGGATGCAGTCATCTCAACAATTAGCACATGTAAATCAGTCATGCTGTTTAACAGGAATGTGGTGTTTTCTCCATGAGGCCACGCCCTTTTTCATTTCTTACTGGTCTTTGGCCATTTCTAAACCATGAAATTTTCAAGATTCCAACATTTAGACAGCTGGTAAGTTGCCATAGAAATCTGGAAAACAACATCACTATTTTTTATCTTACTCAGAGACAGAGTGAATTATTTTTAAGACAATGTATCAGGCCAAGAGATCTCACACGGGGCCCAGTCTGGATTGAACAATTCTGCATTAGAGGGTAAATGAATATAAATCCCATACAAGGATAAGTAAACAAGGTCTAAATGAGGCCCAGAACTGAGCAGGGATGGATTTCACAAGTGTTGACAGAATCCCAGCAGTGCTGGCAAGGGATGCATGTCATGTTCAGAACAAAACTGTTTACTGTTTCAAAACGTGCCTCTCCAGGAAGGATAAAGAGTGTGAATACCACGAAGAAGCTAATGAATAAAACATGGTGGTGCAATGATGTAGATCTGCTGCCTCTCCCTGCTGTCCAGTAAATGTGCTGCACTGTGATTCATAACCTCAGCTTTTTAGATTACATGAAATGATATATAAACACTAGATACGTCAACAATTTATGAAGCAAATGTGCTCACCATTGCAGCTGAAATCCTTTTATTACCTTAACATCTTGAATTGAAGCAGTCAAGCAAGTTGAACAGTGTTATTGAAAAAGATTAAAGTGAAGAAGAAATGAAAAAGAAAAAAAGAAATGAATTCATTTCAAGTATTAAGAGACTTTGACCTAGATTGAAGTCAAAGTACTGAAATAAGTTGCGTCAGTTTAAGTTTAAAGTGTGCGCAATGAATGACGCTGAATTTATAGGTAGCTGCAACAACTGGCTGAACTTAAAATGAATATCAGTTGAAGTCCAGGTGCTGAAAAGAGTTGAAAGCTGAAGAACAAGTGAAAACATTAAGTAAAAGTAATAAAGGGAGGTAAAATGTCCCCAAATCTTAAGTATAATTTAAAAAAAGTGCTGCAAGTATATAAAAGGAATTATAAAATAAAAGCACTGAAGGTCAAGTCAAAGTCAACTTCTTTGTCAATTCCGAGAAGGAAATGGAGCTGAAGTGTCAGTTTAAGAGGAGGCTACACATCGAAAGATGGAGAACAGCTGGGTGCAACTGAAGTGTTATTTTAATTTTACATTGAAATGAAGTTCTTGGAGAAGTGAAACTGAGAGTGCTGATTCCTGGAAGAAATCTGAATGGCAGTTATTAAAGTCAAAGAGCTAAAAGAAATCAAAGTGTCAGTTTAAGTGTACACTGTGTGACGCTGACGTGACAGGTTAAGTGCAAGCAGCGAGTGAAGATAAAGTGTAATATTAGTTAAAGTGAAAGTGGTGAAAGGTGTTGAGGTGTTAGTTGAAATGTAAACAGTAAGTAATGGAAGGAAGTGGAAGGAAGTGGAAGGAAGGAGACAGACAAAAGGAGCTGAGGTGAGGTAATGATGATATGAATTTGTGTTCATTTAAGTGTGAAGACTGAAAGACAGGTATGAAAGTAGCCGAAGCTCCAGTTAGAAAAGAAAAGAATGAACATTTCACTTTTAAATCAACATGCTGAGTTTTAGTGTTGAGTTAGTCTCAGTTTAAGTCTAAAACTGACAGATATCAGTTGTAATTTACTGAAATCACTTCATCGAAAATCATTTCAATTATTCTAAAACTACAAAATGCCAAATTCTACCTTAATCAGTTTTTTGTAGTGGGATCATCACTCAGCTGAATGTTAGAATGAAGACCCTCCAGACATAAACTGTTAAATGCACTGAAAAGTGCTTATAAACTGAAGAAATAAATCCTTTTTGCATTGTTTTTTAATTTAAAGATCTTTACAGCTCTCTGACTCTTATAGTTTGATCATAGGTGTGTCCAAGCTCTCCTCCTCCTCCTAAAAAAGTTAAGGAGTGGGAAAAGTCTCCCAGTTTAATTGTGGTGGTGGGCAGGGCCTCTATGGGTTGTGGAGCTGAGCTGGGTGGACTGCACCAAGAAACTAACACTCACCACATGTCACCCGCAGCTCAACACCATGCCTGCTGCTCCCACAATGGCCTTCTTCTTCTTCTTCTTCCTTCAAATCTTCACTGCCATAGCACTGGAGTCGACATCGGAGCAAGGTATGTTCAGGAATGTTAAAAGTGACCACTCCTGCATCAGTAGATTAGAGCTAGCATTTGAAGACAGTTTTGAGAGTTGAGATGTTCATTATACAACATACAGTAAGTTATTATGTTCATTGATAATCATATGTTCACTTGGCATTAATGATGCTTTCTTTAAGATCAGTTTTCTTCCGATGTTCAGATTCTCAACTCCAGTTGATCTGTTTGGTTTGGAATCAAAAATTACAAGATGGGACATTTTTTTTATCATAAATCTCCTTTTAATGGGCCACAGGACACTGGTAGGCTTGCAATAAAAGAAGATATTAATAGTTGCGTCGTTGCTGTGCGGCTTTGGCGTCCAAACAAATATAACATGTGCTGCACAACAGTAAAGCCCTCCACAGAGAGCCACAGGGAACATCCAGCAGATTTCTAGTGAAGTGGCTTCCCAGGAATTCAGGAGAGCAGAGTGCACTCCACTGCTGAACAATGAGAAGCTGTTTATGTGCAGAGCCCCCTCTCCTTTTCTACCAGCTGTGCCTCAGTGCCACTGGAAAGCCTATATATTTGTATACATGAGCCATGTTTTATCCACAGATATAAACAGGGGTCTGCATTCACCATTTAAGTCACGCGCGGACATCCTGTGCTTTGTCTTGTTACATAACACTGTCAGTAAGTTAAGCAGGGGAGTGAACAGAGGACATGTTCCCCCTCTGCTCCCGCTCTGCTGCTTCTTAATTTTATTCTGCTTCTTGTTTTCACGTCATTCGGACATTAGGAATTGAGCAAAGCAGGTGTGTTTTCCTCCCCAAGCGAAATATGCCAGCAACGCGTTCTTAGAAATCAGCCATGTATCGGTTAAGTGTAATCTCTCCAGCTGCTTTGCCAACTTTTAATGTCCCGCAGATTTCTGAAGCGCTGCCTGCGTCTCAAATTTTGTTGAGTGATTCAGATCGCTCTTGTGTCACTGTGGTAATTGGCATCTTGCAGAAACAACTCCATGTAACTGAATAAGAAATATTTCAACCTGTTGAGGATCTCTGTGTTTTCTAATAGATGTGGCCTACTTTATTATGCAGACAGTGGCAGCAACAGGTTTTAATGGACAGACTCATGAAACCAGACAATCTATGCTAGCTGGCTACTATTTGCTAACAAGATACATCACAATAACAACATGTACTGATATGATTCTGGCTTTACTTGGTATGTTAATGATAAGAATGTACATAGCTGTAAAATAACAGTGTGACATTGTGAATGTGGTTTCTTGCAGTGATCAAACCAGGACTGGTAATTGCTACTGATTTCCCAAATAGATTCAATTTGAATCCACAAGGTCCTGATTGAATTCAATACCGATTCAGTTTGAGATCTGTCAATCACAATGCCAATTTTGCTTATTATATTAATGTTGTGTATAATGCATTATGAATAGAACCCAAAGCAGTCACTTTAATGTGACCAATTTATGTAGATAATTAACGTGTTGTGAATGTACTCCAGTGCATATGGCTCCTTCTTGCCCGTCTGCTGCACATATGTCAGATGTCCACATTGTCCCACTCTTTAAAAGTTTTCAATCTGAAAAAAAAAAACAAGTACACATGTGTCTTGACCTTTGCTTTCAGTGGAGACTGCTCACTTGACCAATGTGGCTACAGTTTCACACATATATGGGAGACTATAAAAAGTGAGAGTGTTCTCAGTGAAGTTAACTATGTTATTATTCTTGCAACCATGACAACAAAGATCATCTAATGTTGAAGATGTATCCCAAATAACAATCTTTTCCTTAATCTAACCAAGTACTTGCTTTAACCTAAACAAGCTATAACAATTGAAGATTGGTCCTCCATTGTCGATACAGTTCTTATGTTATTGTCACTATGACAACTGAGGTTTACCTGCTGCTGTGGGGGTGTTGGCTCACCCTTATGGGTTGTATCACAGTCTTGATGGCCTTTATAGTTGTTGAGTTCAGAGGATTTGTGTAATCCCGACCTCAGGGTTTAATTAATGGAGTCGGATGATTCAGATGAAGATTTGATTTTTTCTTCAACCCATCCCAAGATGAAACCACAGAGAGATTAATACCTGAATCCCTTAGATTTGTATCCATACAAACCACAACTTTATAGTTCAAGTTTGTTCTCCTAGCATCACTTCAGCAGCAGCAGCTGTTTTCAGAGAAGACGCTCTGAAACCCCACTGTACACCACCTGCTCACTGGAGCAGCACCATTAATGTCCCTCAGGGATCAGGACATTGGTTTTTAATGTGATTAGTTTTCTACACTGGGTACACTTTTTTTTCTAACCACATTTTGCCAATAAGGCTTGTTAAGTTAGTAAAGAAGTGTAATCAGTGATGAGAGCATTGTGGCCCTCAGCCAGAGGAGGAAATGGCTTTTCTAAATGCACAGGATGAGGTGTTTTCCCCTGAGAGAGCAGTGATTGATGTCTGAACATGTGACTCTGTAAATAACCATTTGCCCTCTGTGCTCATCCGCAAGACATTAACAATAGCTTCCCACCAACACTATGTACGGATGTTAATAGATGCTATAAAAGGAAAAACACACATTCATTATCATCAAGAGGTTGCATAAACAAAATAATAAGCTGAGTACCTGCTAGTTTGAGCAATCTGCTGTGCTGTGATTTAATCCTTTAAAGGAAATTAACGAGAGCTGCTATTTCCTGCTGTTCCTCAAAAAAAGGGTTAAAAGGAAACGCATCTGGGATTATAAAAACAGACTGAACGAGGATGTTTTTGTTTCACCCTGAAATAGACAGTATCAGCAGCAGGCAGACAGAAATCACACTGTAAACATGTTGACGCTGCAGAGCTGTGATAGTTTGCCCCAGAAGGAGGAGCGCTGTAATGAGAATATGTTGTAGATATTACCATGGTGGTATATTGGCTGCGTGTTTTGTGGAGCTTATGCCTGTGTTCGGAAAGCACTCTACACCACTGCTCACATGTTTACTCACACCACACATGAACCCGGCCTGGCAGCTGCTGAGCAAACACAGCAGCACTCGCTTTGACGTATAAGCACAAAAATGAAGCCTGTCAGTTTGCAGGGTTCATTGCAGGGTAGAGAGTTACTCTAACAAGTAACACAACACATGTTAATAGGAAAGATATGAGAGCTGGTCAAAACGACTTTACTCTTCTTGTTTCTTGTATTGTTCTTTTCCACCCACTCAGGACTGGGACATTTCAGATCACTTGTTTAGCTGCTGCAGCTTAAAAACCCTCACAAGTAAAAGTCTTGCATTGAGAATGTTACTTGACAAGACAAATCACTGAAAGGGGCAGTGGGAAACTAATTCTGACTTGTTTGATTTGCCAGTGTATGTCTGACAATGCATATTTAATGGGTTAAGTATGTAATTATTAAATAATCAGTTGTGCATAGTTGTATTGGAAGTAGAGATGGAGTCTGCTCTCACAGCATGTGTGATTTTATGTCCTAGTTTCACTCTATTTTCTAATACAGTGAATTTTGTGGAAATTCATTTTAGAAACTGAATTACCCAGACATGAAAGTCTGTATTTGACTTATCCAATAAAGTCATTTTGTACCTCAGAGGTAGCGGACCCTCGAGGTAAAATGATTCCACTTCATTCGCTGCTCCCTCCAAGGTTAAGAATTAATTTCCATCCTCAAGCTGTTTCATTACTTTGATGCAACAGTCCTGTAAATCCAGCTTGGCAGTAAATCAGCCCTGCTTGGCCCACACTGGTGTAACACCACCAGTGATGTCTCATGCAGGTTGATTGATAAAAAAAGTGAAATCCAGATCAACACTCTGACATAACTCAAACAGACTCGTTCTTTTAACATATTGTCTCTGTCTTACACACACACACAAAATTTACATGCCACCCACACATCCTCATTTATCATGATAAAGTGAGCCGCCAAAATACTCAGCATAACTGAGAGTCAAATTGATTTTACTCGTAATCCTGAGCTCAGCACAGTTCTGAGGAGGAGTCAGGGATCTGGTAAACAGGTTATTTTTAACCTGTGACTGCCCCTTCCCTGAAGCACCCTGACCAGGCCAGAGGTATTCACCATCCGCTCCCGGCACTGCCTCTCAGCTGTGAAGGAGCCATCTTGTCCTGACACTTCTCAGTACTCAGCCAGCTTGAGCTTGTGTTGTTGTTGCTCCCTGAAGTGTTGATGTCCTCAGTTGAGCGCCACTGCCGTTGAACACGGAGCCTCATGCAAACACAATGTTGACTTAACTAAATGTTAAGTAAATGCTGAAAAAACTCCCTCAGCCCCTTGTAAAAAGGGCGAAGTGCATTCATCCTCACAAACCTACCACGGGTCTATGATACAAGGCTCCAGTTAAAGAAAAAAGTTATTTTATCATCAGTAAATGTTATTTGTACAAAGTTTTGACCTGGTTTTAGTTGAGCATTTGACACTGGAACCTTAAAGGCTGATAACACTGATAACTACTGTGTTATATATGCACACTAACAATGATAGATTTTCGGTTAACATACAGTATATATGACACATTTAAATTTGGTCAATTAATCCACAGTTTGGTATTGGAAATACTCTCAAATCCCACAGAGATAATCCCCAGTGCTTTCTCTGAATTACCCAGAATAACCAGAACAGTGTTTTGCAAGAGTGATGTATTTTTCAGTGCTGCATGACCATCACAAAAGAAACTGTAAAGACCCCTGTTTTAGCAGAGGGATATCTTAAAACCTTGACAAATAGAAGCATTATTTGGACACAGAAGACAAAAGCCATCTATCACCAGCACATTCAATCATCAAATCATTTTTAATTTTGCATACTGACTGCTTGTAGTGTGTTCAGTTTTGCAGGAGTTGAAGGAACTAAAGTCAGCTGGAAATGAGCTATACAGAGAAGCTGTGTGCACACATTGTTTGAGTTTATGGAGCCAGTAAAACAGGATCCATGCTGTCTTTTCCATGCACAGTTATTGCAGTTATTCCACGACAGCGGCCACAGTGAACTCGTTGGCTGCAGCTTTTCATATGAAGTAAAACGACTTCCAGGAAAAAGCCGATGTTTGCCCTGTGGCTGAGCTGCTCAGTGGAGTTAGTTCACAGTTATTATCCTGCCCTCAAGCGCGGCTCCGTCATCCTCAATAACAATAGCAACCTGACTCATAACAGCAGCAACACAGACGAAAGAAAGTGAAGCAGAATTTTATGCAATAAACGAAGATTAGATGTGTAATTATTCTCCCTTTGTGTCTCCCTGCAGTTCTCCCCCAGAGACACCCACACCTCACCGGCTGCGTCTCCAACAACATGGAGACTTTCCGCTGCAGATGGAATGTCAGCTCTTTCCAGAACCTCTCCGAGCCCGGAGACCTGCGCTTATTCTACATTACAACGTGAGGGAGGAGTGAAAACACTGTCGTCACTCAAAAATATGTGGTCTCTGTACTTTCAAGGAAACCAAGCTGAGCGTTTTTTTTTTAATATGTGCATGAAAGCAACAAAATAATAGTATTATAATATAATATAATATAATATAATAATACGAAAAACTGAATTGAGTATGAAAAGCATACATTACGAAATGAGAAAGTGTGATCCAACTTCAGTTCAATCAGGATAGACTAATAAGGATAAAGAGAGACAGGTTTGAAGATTAAATTACATTTATTGTGAACATAAATAATCTTTGGCGCTTAGACCCCGGGAGTAGATCAGCTAAGTGAACTGATCTAGGGATATGAAGCTCGTGTCTGAAGAAGATGTCTCCCCCCCGGCCTAGACTCTGGTGCTGGTAGGAAGCATGAGGCCGCCTTTCGAGGAACCTCTTGGTTAAAGATCCAGATGAAGACATTCTGAATCTTGATGGAGGTGGTGAAGGGGTGGAAGTGGGCAGAGAATTTTGCAGAAATGACAGCTGGATGACAGCAGAGATAGAGAGTGCTTTTAAATTTGACAGCTAATGACTGATTGGTAGAAGAGAGAGAGGGTGGCAGATTGTGATTGGATGAGTTAGGAGGAGAAAGATGGAGTGGGAGGATAGCGGGAAAACTGGGAGGAGGCTCGGAAATGCTTAAAGAGGTAGTCTTCCTGTCTGAACTTTCGCTTAGCTCCATTTGTCTCCACAAAAAAAAAAAAAAGAAGTGGGTTATATGTGAAGCTTGTTCAAGATGTGTAAACAAGGAAAGAAAAATAACCATCAGATGTTAGGACATGCTTAAAGCTTGAAGAAAACTTTTCTAGTATACTGTAGTTCAAATAATTAAAAAAACATACATCTCAGTCAAGTGTTCGAGGTCTTGTGGTAGTGGGTCACTGCTTTTAGAAGCTAATCATGTACAATAGTGTCGTGTCTTAGACTTTGCTCACTCCTGGCACAGCTCTCCACACTGTGCTAATAAGCCAAACGTCCAGTTCAGGGTCACACTTGACTGCAAATGTAGAATTTGGATCATAGTCAGGTTTTATTCTCTGAACGGGCATCACTAAGTTCCTGAAAATGCACAGCAAAGTCTGATAAGAAAGTTTCTGTCACCGGAATCATTTGGTGTTTTTATGTCAACATATCCTGAGACAAGAACAAAACCAATAAGGTGTTGTTATAAACTACAATGTGTGTATAGTGGTCATTAAGGAACATGTCACTTGCAGTAGTGTGGCTTACTCACGAGTTCTTAATTTATGATCCAGATGAATAAGAGAATAAGATTTACAGCAGTTACTATTATAAACTCTGTCCATTCTTCATTTTGGTTTCTTCACCAACCTTCAACAAACCAGCAGTTATTCAGATGCACCCAGTTATAATCTACAGCTATAAAAATACCACAGGGAGTTCTTGTGTCCAAAATATTTGGATTTGTTGAGTAGATTAGATCGATCAGGATAAAGACCTGCTTCCTGTCGCCTACCTCTTCACCTCTTATTGTTTTTTCCCCACGACACAGACCGACTCAGGCCTTTTCCAGTGAGTGGAGGGAGTGTCCTCACTACAGCACTGATCAGCCACACGAGTGCTTCTTCAATGAGAACCACACGTCCATCTGGATCTATTACAGTGTCCAACTCCGCTCGAGGGATCAGGCCACCCTCTATGACGAGGACTACTTCTTCGTTCAAGACATTGGTGAGTTTAGAATCAGAATCAGAATTTACTTTTTTTTTATTTTTTTTGAAGTATATTTTTTGGGCTTTTGTCTTTAAAGGAGAGGAGGATATTCTGCCCCTTTTCCACAAATTACAATAGTTCCCAGGTCTCTTAAAGACATGTCTATGACATGCTTCGGTCAAAATACCCCAAGGATCAAACATCACAGCTCTTTTCATCCGCTCAAAACAGCCCTGTTCAGAACAGCTGGTTTCAGTGCCCTGTCCCTTTAAATGCAAATGAACCCCTACAAATGAACCCCTTATCTTTGTCATTTAGGCTTTGTCCGAAATTACTCACTCATTCACTACTCCCTACTCACTATGTAATGAATTCCATATAGAGGACTATATAGTGAGCTCACTGGTAAAATGAAAAAACAATTTCGGACACTACTCCGCCGAGCCTTTAGTTACATCATTACGTCACTAATCGCAAACATTCCAGATCAACGCTGACCGCGATCATGACAATCATCCGCGACCGCAATGCATTATGGGATATATTGCCTGGTTAGTGACCATCATTTATCCACTACATTTCGCGGTGAATTGTGGGATGCGATGAGTCCACTATATAGGGAATATCAATTCTCACTAAACATTCGGACACCACTACAAAATGGCGTAGTCACTATATAGTGCACTATATAGTGAGTAGTTAGTGATTTCGGACACAGGCTTAGTCTCTTACACTGCTGACACAAGAAAGAGAAACAATATACCACAATATTTGTTACTGTGTGTCTTTTTAAAATCTCAAATTCTAGGGACAAATCGATGAGGTTTGTAAATACTGCAGCCTGGAAATGCTCCCACAATAGAAAGTGCTGATGCCTATTCAGAAATAGCTTCAGCCAGTGGGATGCTCCAGCTGAGTCATGTGGTATTCCACAGACCAGTGGTGGACTTATGGTCGCTCACCTCTGTCAGTCAGTCAGTCAGTCACAGATGTGTGAATATTTGAAACTCTGAACACTGTAAATATCCTATTGTCGCTAATGCAAGTACCCATAAATTGTTCCGTTCTGCAGTACAACCAGATCCACCACTGAACCTGAACTGGACGCTGAATGTGAGCATGACTGGCACTCACTATGACATCATGTTGAGCTGGAAACCCCCTCAGTCCGCTGACGTGGAGATGGGATGGATGACATTGCAATACGAAGTCCACTACCGCAACATAAAATCTGACCACTGGGTAGCAGTGAGTGTCCTTTAAGTTTTACTCTATTGTGCTAAATGCCAATTTCAGTCAACTTGAATTTCAGCTCTACATTTCCATACTTTCATGTGCACAGCAACTCCCTGACTCTAATGTTTGAACCTCATTTCTCCACCGCAGAGTGACCTTGTGAAAAGCACACATCGCTCCCTCTATGGCCTTCAAACTAACATCAATTATGAAGTTCGGGTGCGGTGCAAAATGCTCGGTTCAAAAGAGTTTGGAGAATTCAGTGACTCGGTATTCGTCTACTTCCCATCTAAAGGTAAACACTCATTGCTATGTTTAGAAGGCAGCTGGAGAAAAAATGTAACAAGTGCTGGTTCCTCTCTCAAGGCTGCAGCTGAATGAACTTGTCATGTGAATAAACCTTTTAACATTGAAGTCGACGGTTCACCCTCAATCTCTCTGCACTGAGCATCATTAGCTCAATACAGAAAAAGGAACAACTCTGCAATTATCTGTTTGACCTACCTAGCGGGTGATCAGAAAGTACATATAATGAAAATAGAATATAGAATACGGCATTTACAAGCCATAGAAATGAGTCATTGTACTAGTGTCTCAAAGTTTTACTTGCCCTGTTTGTCCTGGCAGTTTTGTAGCTTAAATTTAATATTTGATCATTTGAAAATGTAGATAAATATATTTAGTATTTAATGTTTCTGTAGGGCTTGTGTACACTAAAACACAGCCTTAAATGACAATTATGTTTAATATGATGGCATTACATGATTACATTAAATATGTGTGTGGATTGGTGTGTTCCTTTCCCAGTGTCAAGATTTCCTGTGGTGGCTTTGCTCATCTTTGGTGCCCTGTGTTTACTGGCCATCCTGATGTTGGTCGTCATTTCACAACAGCAAAAGTAAGTATTTCATTAAAGACAAAGCTTAAAGAAATGAAGAGGTGCAGGAAGCCTGTTTGACCTCAAAAACCTCTGTTTCTTACCTCATATGTGTCAAATTAACATTTTCCTATCTTTCTTCCCTAAGGTTGATGGTTATTCTTTTGCCTCCTGTACCTGGACCTAAGATAAAAGGAATTGACCCTGAACTACTTAAGGTAATAAACTTGATCACCTATATTTAGGTTTGATTTGTCCAGGTCTTTAAAAAAATACTTCACCTTAATCAGACCCATAGAAAAATTACTTTTGACTGTAAAAAGTTTAACATAGGTCATAATCCAAACTTCTAACTTAGAGAATTGGTTCATCTTCCAAACACAGTCAGTCCATGTTGAGGTCTATGTATGGGGATGTCTTTCTAAAGACAGGTTGTAGTTTATTTTCCAAAAAGGTAATTATGTGATGCTTTTGGTGCCACAAACAAGAGGTGTTCTCAGTTTCATGTGAGTTGGTCATATTTTGGTCCCATCAAAAATAGTAACTGGACTAAATGTTGTTGGTCGTGGGCATGTTTTCTTTCTCTCACAGAAAGGGAAGCTGAGAGAGTTGACCTCCATCCTGGGTAGTCCTCCTGATCTGAGACCAGAGCTGTACAACAGCGACCCCTGGGTGGAGTTCATTGAGCTGGACATGGAGGAGCAGAGCGACAGACCAACAGATCTAGACACTGACTGCCTCATGGAGCGCTCCCTGTCCTCCAACTGCTCTCCCCTGTCCATCGGCTTCAGAGATGATGACTCGGGCCGTGCCAGCTGCTGCGACCCGGATCTCCCCATTGATCCAGAATTATCACCTTTTCATCCTCTCATCCCACACCAAAGCCTCAGTACAGAACCGTCATGCCCTGCAGCCTCAGAGCCAAACTCCCCAGTTGAGAGCCCAGCAGCTGATGAGCCTCCTTCTGGAGCTCCAGGCAGGGAAACTTTGTACACCCAGGTGAGCGAGGTGAAGTCATCTGGTATGGTGCTGCTGTCACCTGAGGAACAGACGGAGGTGGAAAAAGCCACTGAGAAAGACATGGAGGAGAAAGAGAAAGAAAGGAAGGAATTTCAGCTCTTTATGATGAATGCAGATCTTGGAGGCTACACCTCAGAGCTTAGCGCAGGGAAAATCATCCCAAGATTGTGCACAGGGGATTTGAGTGAGCCCTGCCAGGCAGGGGGGAGCTTGACATCTTCGCCGCCCCCATCGCCTTGCTACAAATCAGATACCATCACCGTGTCCCCATTAGCCCCTGCTCCTGTCTACACCATGGTCGAGGGTGTCGACAGACAGAACACCCTTTTACTGACGCCAAACTCAACACCCGCTCCACAGCTGATAATCCCAAAGCCCGTGCCTACACCAGACGGCTACCTGACCCCTGAACTTTTGGGAAGTGTCACACCATAGATCAGTGGTGGGGCTGTGCAAAATTAAGACTATTCAGTCAAAGGCAGAGATATGCTTCGGCACAGTCCTGGAGATTGATTTTCCCAAGGTTGTATTTCAATGTGAGCTTGCCTAAAATAGTTGGGGGGCCATCTGTGCCTGTCCTGCTACCAGCTCTACCTCTTCTGACCTTCTGCTCCACCCTGTAAAGACGATGGCTATGAACGTTGACACAGGAATGTGTTTTAACTGCAGTTGTGGAAAAATAACCAAAGGGAAACAACACAAGCTGGGGCTGGACATTGCCAAGATGATTCAGTACTCTCAGACTTAAAACAGACTTACAACACAATGTATTAAATAAAACCTGCATTGATCAACTAGATTATTCTCCCAACAGACTAAGAGACCCAGTCATTTTGGCTAAAAGATTTTACACATCCAGCAAAGATCAATTATTTCATCTATTACAACTTGCACTTCTGTCCAACTAATACATGTAAATCCAATATTTACTCCATTATTATTCTTTTTGTTTGTTAGTTGTAGCTCTGTTTAGGTCTTCATCAACTCAATTTGAAAAGTATCTGTGTTTACCTGCTAAGTGCTCCATTATCATCACCAGCTACTATGTAATGTTTGTCTGGTATTTGCCACTATGAACAAAAGGAGAGTAAAAAGCTCTGTAGACCTGCAGAGTTGCTGTTAATTTTTCTATTGCGTTATCACTATCAGAGACACCTATTACATTACAAGTCATTTGATTATGTTTTGATGCAAAAATGTATCTTTGAATGAGAGTGTACTATTTACTTGATTTTTTATTCCTGACATTTTGTACATATCAAAAGCTTTCTTATGTGATGAAATGTGCATTCATATACCATGTTAAAAATGTATCCTCTTATCATGAATCAAAAATACTGCTTTTCATAATGCTTTCATTTATTTTCAGTCTTTCAATGTTGCCTCAATTAAAATGTTACTTAACCAACAGTAAAAATAATCTGTCTTACTGGGGGTCATATATCATCTGTTGCAAACAGAAGAACCCTTGAAAGAGCAAAATAAAGCATTGGTTGTATATAAAATGATCGACTGGAGCAAAAAGATAAAATGCTTACCTTACAATGCCATCACATGTTGTGTTCTGTTTAAACTGTGAAATGTTTTCGGGGATGACTGCAAAAAAGCATTTGATTGCCTTCTGCAAGTCGTATCACTTAGTTGAGTCAGTATGTGAGCAGTTGAGGTTTTTTTTTATTCTGTGTCATAACAGTGCATGATGTGTATTGAAAAGTTTAGGGTACATGGTCATTGATGTAAAATTTTGCAGTTACCATAATGTAATTGTTTATAAGTGTTTGTTACAAATAAAACATTTTTCATTTTTCATATCATGAGTTGTAATTTTTTTCACTATAATTTTTCAACACTGCAGACAGAACTAAATGTAATATGTGTATTAATAAGAATATCCATATTTAAAGATGAAAAAGTGGTAAAATACATAATTTAGAAGGTATATGTGAATTGTGTATGAGCTTGCTAGCAAATAGCTACAGATACGAAGAAATAAAATGTCTAAGTTCCTGTGTAACCACAGGAAATACCTAAGTCAATATGTAAAAGTAAAATTATACTCAGTTTGCATATTTATTCCGATGGCCCAGTCATTAGATGTAATTTTAGGTGTAATGTATTTTTTATAAATGGTCTATGAGTGTAACCTCATATTTCTAAGCTCTCTCTCTCTCTCTCTCTCTCTCTCTCTCTCTGTTTTTTAAGTCAGCCAATCTCCGCGCGCACAAGCTTTGCACGGGAGCAATACTGTTTGAACCAGGCCAGCGCGTGCAGCTAAGCTAATTTGAACGGTTAACTTTTTAGCTAGCCGCTAAGAATGTGAGTCACGTCTAACTAAATGTTAGTGTAACTTTTTTGGAAGAAACAGAAGCAGCAATACGACAGTTCATTTACTCTGTTTGGCAGAAAATTTGCTCTCTCTTGGACCAGCACCATGAAAAAGTTTAACTGTGTTAATCTTGAGAAGTTTATGGTGGAGTTTTCTCTACTGGAACAGGTAAGAATCGCTCTGTGCCTAGCTAACTAGCTAGCTCTTCGCTGGATAATTGTGACTTACTGAGAGTAGAGGGTATAGTAGTGCATAGTCTGAGGAGGGAAAATCAAAGCCAGGTTTACACTGAGGTAATTACAGCATGTCGTGAGGAATATTTGGTGTCCTGATGTGACAAGTTAAAATTAGATAGTGTTGCCAACTTTTAAACATAACGTCATGTCAACTGTGTCTTTATATTTATTTCTGTACATTGCTTGCTTAGGGCAAGCCAGCTTGGATCATTTCCACTAACTTTTTTTTTTTTTTTTAATTATTATTATATATCCAACAGAAAATTACAGAGGTAAATGGCAGAAACAACTCGTCGGGGATCATGCTGGAAGAAGCCAACACACTCATTAAATTCTATCAGACCAAGGAGAAAAGTCTGATAAAGGGTGAGTTTTTGTCTTTGCATGTAAAAGCTGATAATTTACATTTGTTTGTCTTTGCTTGCTTTCCATGATGCTAAGCCATCTGAGGCCTAATGTGGTGTTTGTTTGGCTCCCTCTGCTGGAGGTTTAGTCAAAGGAGAGAATGCCACTTCAGCCAAAACAGCAGGAAGTTATAGCAGAACTTCACGTATTCCCAACACCAGGGAATCTAAATTCTCTTCATGTCATTTATGTCAATAATAAAAATACAGATTAACTTCACAGCAGCAGCAGCAGAGACATGATACAGATGAGATGATAGTTAAATTGTATTCACACAAACAGATTTTACTGTCATTATAAGGTTAACTTATTTTCAGCTACTCTTACAGAAGGTTTTAATAATAGAAAACTTAGCAAGACAAAAAAAAATACATTTAAATGGATTTATAGACTTCCTGTCCTTGTTGTTGGTGTCTAAAAATAATCCATCCATCTGTAAGAATTTTTGAATTCATTTGTTCAACATGTTGCAGAGAGAGACAGCCTTCTTGTCACAGTGAACAAACTGCAGCAGACTCTACAGGAGCAGTGCAACCTCAGAGGTAACTAGCTGAATACATACATTATGAACGAACAGAACATACAAATTACTCAGCTGCCTCTGTCAGGAAGAGAGAATATGCATGTATAGATTCTAACTGTAGTCAAGCAAAAGTTACAAGAGATTTAATCCCACCATTAATAAATAATCTGTTTTAATAGATAAAATGACATAGATGATGTCTGTATATCAATTGTACTGTCACAAAAAGTACATCTTGTGTAAAGACATTAACAGTTTTCATGTTTCACAATTGTAAGACTGTTCATGTTGCATGTAGTGGAGAACGAGAGATTGAAGAACAATATGGCCGATCTGAAACAACAGAAAGATAGAGCCACAGAGGTACGTGCAGCAACAAGATGTGAAATGTGTCATAACAGATGGCAACATTCGACTTGTAGAAGTAAAAGCACACGTACTGTAGGAGTAATACACCAGTACCAGTAAATAATGGCAGTGTGTCAGCATGAGCACCACTCATCTGTATGATTAAGTAGTTCAAACAGGTTTAAGCATCATTCATTTGCTGTGACAGGTCAAAGTCTTCTATGTGTTTCTTGAAGGTTATGTGTCCGCTATTTCTGTAATTGTTCCAGGGACAAGGTAATATTGTCTGTATGGCATGATATAAATGTTGCATGTGCTGACACTTATCTGCAGTACTGCAGACTGTATGGATGTAATCAGAATTAATCAGAATCAGAATGCCTTTATTGTCATTGTAACAGCTGTACAATGCAACTCCTGTGTGATACAGAAAGAAATACCAGTACAAGATAAAAAAAAAAAAAAAAAAAAAGACACAAAGGACTGACCCAACAACTCATACACAACAAAAATAGTAACAAAATTGATATTGCAGTGTGTTGTTCAGGAGTCTGGTGGTGCAGGTCTCAGTGGACCTATAGCGCCTCCCAGAGGATAACAGAGTGAACAGGGGATTATCCAAGTGAGATGAGTCTTGCGTTATGTTTGTAGCTCTATAGATCAGTGAGACATGGTGGCTGTGTGTTTGTGATGCCCTGAGAAGATTTAATGACTGTAGTCTGCAGTGCAGCTGGTGAACCACACCAGGATGTTACAGAAGAGGATTATTTCAACAACAGCACCTGTGAAAGGACAGCAGTAGATGCTGGGACAGGCTCACTCTCCTCACTGTTCTTAGAAACCAGAGCTGCTGCTGTGCCTGTGCAGTTTTTTTTTTTTTTTAACTGCACTTTGATACTCTCATCTACATTACCATGCACTCAGTAACATAAAGCCTAATAAGAAACCCGTGTGGCTGTGGGATTTTCAGCTTTCAGGCTGCCCTAACCTCCTGAGTGGTGGAAGCTGGTGGGTCTGACAGGAAGCTCTGCAGTTCCTCCACAGTTCTTCACAATTTTTTGAATAAAAAAATGAAAAATAGAATCTGTAGTTTTCAGGTGACATTTGTTTACTCCTTATACTTTAGAAGTGCAACTGATGACCAGTGAAGGCTGAGTCAACAAAGAAAAGTCATCCTCTGCCAGCCTAAAAGTGTATTTTAGGATGATTGGCTTGGTTAACATATGTAAATACACACCAGTGACATGTTTGTTTTTGCCTGGCTGAGGATAAAACAATAGATGTACACACCTTCGTCTGGTTTTAAATGTACAGTTAGAGATCTGCAGTAAAATATACAGATCTCAGTTGGCCGTTTCCCTTATTGCCAAAACTTTGAAACACTTTAATGACATCCCGTCAGATTTAAATTGGAAGTAATGCTCAGTGTTTTTCCAGCACCAGCTGGAAAACCAGTGTGACCAGTGTGTTGTTGTCAGGACGGAGAGGCTGAGGTGCAGCGGCTGATCAGTGAAGTGAAAGCAGAGGAGGAGAGACACAAGAGGGAGCTAGAGGCTGTGAGACAGCAGTGCAGGAGAGAGCTGGAGCAGGCTCACAAGGAGCGTTTCGATCAGTGTAAGAATCAGATATGTTCTTGACAACATGTGTGATAGCTGTTAAAAACCAAACTTGCTGACTCCACACTCTGTTTATTGTCTTTTTTCTTTGATGCTAAACTGTGAATTCAGCCTCATTTTTCCAACATCTGAGCAGCAGGACAGAGAATAAGCCTGTGTAAGAAAAGTAAAATAAATGTTTGAAATGAGCTTGTATTTCGCTGATGCCTGTTGTTTTCTCTTTTCTGACAGTGGAAGCCAAAGATGCTGAAGTCAAGATGCTCCTGGAGGGAAAGGATGTGGAACTGGAGGAGATGAAGAGGAGGCTCAAGGACCAGGAGAGAGAGAGGCAGAGCGAGCTCCTCAAGTTACAGATGGAGGTGAATAAGCCTCACTTTACCTCCAACAATGGTGCTCTCACTGACCACTAATATGGCAGTCAGCTCTTGACACTTTCACAAGTGTTAGTGAGGATTATAGTCTACATGTCTCTGGTTTATACATGGTCATGTATAAAACAGTAAAATGACTGCTACATTTGTTTTTGTACAAAAACATTTCCAGTGTTCAGCTGAGGAATTCTTTAATTACTTCCTCATGAAGGCACAAGAGTTCCTGGGATGTTTAAGACTAACATTTAGATAAGATTTAAAACTAACAAGTTAAGTCTGAGTCCATAACTGTTTGTTTTTTCATCTTCATTGTGTATTAAATATAATAATTTGCCAGCTAATCTGCAGAGTTAAAGAGGCCTGGAATCTGTTGACAGGTTTCATGTATAAACAACATGTCTAATCCACACCATCCTTAAGTATTATCAGAATAGCTCCATGAAATTAGCAGAGGTCCTCCTGAGGAATGATCTCAGCATGAACCCAACTGTGCTTTTGTTGTGAGTGGCCAGTTTCAGCTTAACAAAGTTTATTGGTGCTGTGCTCTGTGTGTTTTGGCAGTTTGGTGCGAAGTTAACCAGAGTTCAGAGTACAGCCCAGTGGACTCTTCAGCAGCAGCAGCAACAACAACAGAGCTCCAACCTTCTTCCTCAGAGCATCTTCAAGAGGGTGCGCAGGCCACACACAATCTTCAGTGTCCTCACTTTCTTTATTTGGATTTAGTAACAAAACACAATGAAGTGGCAACTAATCTGTAACTCAGAGTCGTACTGTGCAGAAGCATTGCGTCAGTACCAGTTTCTGCAGGAGTAATGACAAAATCTTGAGTGTCTCTGATGTTTGATCCTGCAGCATGTTTTGTCTTTTGTAAATTTGTGTGCATTGGATGAGAAATTCATCTGAGAGGTGATTAAACTCCCATTAGGATTGACTTGTTTGTCCCATTTTTCACTGTAATATCAGGCCACTTCCTAGAATGCTCTTTGCCTCAGGGTTTTAATTTGTCTGAAAGCGTGAACAAAATAAACAGATACAGTATATACAGACATATCTGTCATATCTGTGAATTCAGTTGCAATTTCAATATATCACCTCTGGGTTTGGAGAAAATGTATAATCAAAACTATTTCAGAAATCGTAATGAAATTAATTTGTTCCAGCTGCAGAGGAAATCTGAATAGCAATTATTACATAGAAAGCATATCACACTGGAAGAGTCTGTGCTTACAGGAGAGTATCTACCAGCTGCTGTCAGTCACAACAATCACTGAATAGCATATTTAAAATGAGAGGGTGCTGTTTTTATAGGTTATCACTGTCAGCCCTGCTGCGTTGTTCTGAGAAATGTAGTGCATGCCTTGTTTATATCGCCTGCCTCTAAATTAAGTCTGTGTGCGTGCGTGTGTCCTCAGAAGCTGCAGTTCTTCCAGGAGGAGAAGAACAAGGAGATTGGGGCTCTGCGTCAGAGAATCAAAGAGCTGGAAGAGAACCAGCGTGTCAGCGGGTTCAGTGACAACCGCCTGAAGAGGAGGAAGATCTAGTGTGTGTTGAGGCTAACAAGCTGTTGACCTGTCAGCTCTGCAGGTTTGTGAGGCTCCTGACCCCAAGGTAGAACCAGGAGCTACAGGGTTTTAAAACGTATAGATTTGTGTTTCAGTCTCATTTCAAAACAAAAGTTGCCACTGTTTACTCTTCTGCCTCTTGTGCACTGTCATGCCTGACTAGATTTGCAGTTTCACTCCCCTCCATGCAGGTGACCAGTGTGCAGAGAGTACATTTAAACACAGGCCGTATTCCTGTCTAAGGCTTTAATCCAATCAGACGCCTGCAGGGAGGGGGAGGGGGGAGGCGGAGGTGTCGACGTAGAAGAAGTAATAGATAGATAGCCAGTCCAATTCAAGGAATTAACCCTGTTTATCTACTTTCATTCAGAGGTAAAAGAAATCATTCAAGTCTGACTCACGAACCACTCAGGTTCTTTTAAGTCTGACTTGTTCTATTAATCTTGATGTTTTGAAGTCTGCTGCCTGTAACTTCTGCTCAGTGACTTCCTGCTGTTTCGGAAAGCAGAGATGTGCAGAGATCCACACTCCTTAGTAGCATAGATATTTTGATAACAACATAGTAACAAAGTAATAATAACAGATTGTTTGTATGTGTGTATGTGTAAATTCTGGACAGAAATGATTTTTTTCCTCACGATTGTTTTCTACATGATTTAGGATGTTGGCATATATTTATCCATCCATCCGTTGTCTCTTCTGCTCATTTGCACAAGGTCATTGGGGGTGGAGGCAGTCCCAGCTGACATAGGCGAGGGTGGGGCACACCCTGGGCAGGTCAGCATATGTTTATGTTGACATAGTCTTGTGCACAAGAACCCAAGTAGTGATACCTGAGAGTTTAAAATTTTTAAGACTGACATTTGACATTAGGATCACTGTTCCTGGTGCTGTTTCCAGTGTTAGACAGAGGGTTGATGTCTGTATGCTGAATATGAAGCTATTCTCAGCAGTTGGTTAGTTTAGCTTAGCATGAAGACTGGACACAGTATAAAGAGTGAGACTGACTCCTGCCAAAGTCAACTACCATAAACACACGTGCACCCCTGCTGATAAATTCTCTTGTTGTATCTTGATTAATTTTAATTAATTTTGACAAAGAAAGAGAAAGCAGTGCATAAAAACCAAACTTAGATTTGATAGGGGTTTATGTGCTGAACTAATTTTTTGGCTCGGTGCAGTCACTTCCTGGAGTCTGCCAAAGTATACACAAACATGTTGTCGACTATTCAGAAATAGAGGTTTCAAAACCACCTGTGATAAAATGAAATTATTTAATAAGTATGAATTATGCTGATGTATTACTCAGGCTGTAAGACAAACTGCATCTGCATTACGTAAAAGACAGTAGTGCCAGTAGTGCTGTGGTAATGTCTTAGTGTGGTTTGATCACAGTGTCTCCCTGCTGTTCTTCTGCTGCTGCTCACAGGGACAGCACACCTGAATGAAGATGCTCCACCCGCTCAAGCATTGACCTCATGCTCTTTAATCTCTTTATCTGTTCTGGTCAGCCAGCATGTAACGGGGACAGGGAGGTAATCTGTATAGGAACATTGGGTAATACTGTTGCATAACATTTCATCTTCACAAAGGCCAGGAGATCAACCTTGGCTGCACAACACAGTCATTTCTCTCACACAGGTATGCGTGCAGTAAACCTGCAACCTGATGCATCCTTTTCATATGCAGGCTTGCTGTAGCGCAGTAGTGCATGCACACATTCGTCAGCGGTGGCGTGTTGTTAGCCTCATTTTTGCTACCCTGAACTGTTGTTAACCATTTGAAGGGATTGGGGTAGACCTAAAGTAAAACAGGATTAGAGTTCATGACACCACCTTAATCCTTCGTCCCTCATTGACGAGGAGAGGCTGGAAACCGGCAGACATGGGAGGTGAGGGGCGTGGCCAGGGAAGCCCGGACTGAATGTCCATTTAAGTAATAGCTCAAACGCACATGTCCCCTCCCCTCCTGTGTCTCAGGCCATCAGTGTACAGTAGTCTGCTACAGAGGAGAGTGAGGGATGACAGTGCTCTGCTCAGTGGACTGAGACCTTTTGAGATGTTTTGCCACAAACTGGATCAGACTTCAGCAGGTGTGAAGAAAATTAATTGTACCGGCTCCTATTGGGTCAAAGAAAGCTGTTTTTTTCTTCTTTTTTTACAATGGACTCCGTGGTTGGGTTTTGATGCAGAGCACCAATTTGGAAACTAGGTAAGAAGATGAGAATCTTGTTTCCTACATTTTTTAAATAATATTTCATTCAGATTTCAACTGAGTTATTGTAACTATATCTGAGTTATATTTCTGATCTCCAGTAAATTTACTGTTTATATAAGGTTGCATCTATTTTTGAATAATTTGCCATTAGGGAA